>CM035308.1:420029-709826 GCA_002900995.3 Ganoderma boninense | reverse complement strand
CAAAAATATGTTAACGGGTTTGCGGCCAAAGCTAAACCTTTTGGAGGTCAAACTGGCCGATCCCGATGAGAATCATATTATAGACAGTACAGTGGAATATCTTAGCCAACCTTACGATCGACTGGTTCCAGGTTGCTCTCGACGTAGTTCCGTCGAGTTCGATGATAGGACCACAGCGTGTCTGGAACGTAGGAAGTGCCATTGCGTTCGCAGAAGGAGCCAATTTGCGGTATGTGATGATCGCAGTGGCGCGAAGAGCGGGACCGTCTACACCAGCGCCGGGAATCGTGAGTAACGATAAGTTTTTAGAGCGCTCATGTGACTTACCACGCTGAGGCGGCCCCACGCGCCCGTAAAGCTCTCATCGATGTGAACTTGGGCTCTCCAAGACCTGCCGGTATATGACCGAGCCCAGGGTTGAGGTCTCTGGAGGATCCGCCTCCGCCTGCGTGAAGTCGTTCGATCAGCCCGCGGCAGACGTGTGTCTTCTCCGTGGTGAATTGGTATTGACGTCTTGAACACGACGAGGATTCGCAGCCCAGGTGTAAAGAAGCCGGGGTGGGACGGCTCGGGCTGGCAATTGACAATGCCCGCCTGCGAAACGGCCGCGAACTCCATCTATTGTGCGAAAAATCACATGTATAACACATTCAAGTCTCCTGAGGACGCTCTCACCTTAGCGCTCGCTGGACTTCAAAACCGCTGGGTCCAATATTGGTCTGATGAGCCGGGCCTTGGCTACGGGCGACTCGGAGCGACGTAGCGTCCGCCGAGGAGGACTGGGCGCACGCGCCGACAGCAAGCGCGACCAACGACACTAGGACGGAAAGGCGCATTTTGGCCGGTGAGTCGCGCTGGAGGATGGCAAATGACGAAGTGAACCGGACGGCGACGACAAATGAGCGACGAGAGCCGGTGCAGAACCTCTCGCAAACTCTACCGTTATAAATGTGTTCCCAAAATACATGTCGTAAACAAACGAGCGGGTGGTCGACGCTCATGATGTTGGCAAGTGCGCATGTGGAGAAAATGAGGGATGGGTCACGCGGACAGGAAAGAAGACGCGACACCTGGTGGTACCGCCACTAGCGGGCATGTCATCCGAACTCGAAGATTGCCAAAATGATTCACCAGGACATCGTTTGCGCAGCTCCTTGGACCCTTCAGGAAATTCGGCTGCACGGATACCACGACCCGACCTGACCCGACGCATGAAATGTGTGGAAGTACACCCGGCGCAGGAACGAGGTCAAGGGGTCATGGTCGTCGCGGTCAGCGGCCGCTCTATTGACCGCCAGCCACGCTAAGGGTGCAAACCACGGCCTGCTCCGACGCCTTCTTTGGCGTTGCATATGGCGGTCGAAGAGAAGGGACGGGGAGTCAATCCGGACTTTTTCCAGTCCCCAATTTTGGAGATCGTCGAGTGTGAGAGTGCTGAAAACAAGGAACCTTATCAGCTGCCTCTGATCCGAGAGAGCCAGACTCACGTGGATGCGGGGTATCCAGGGCAGGTCCACCACGGGGACCTCCGGCCTTATGCAGGATCCTCGACATATCTCACACAGGATCGTCTATTCCAAGCCACCGGCCTGATTTTGAGCTCGAATTGCCGGATGAGGAGTTCGATGGTTAGGGGGTTCCGTGGATGACGGAGATTGTTTGGCGGTCGGCACTTTTTCTGATTCAAGAAGTTAGACGTCGGCTAGTCATCCGGCGGAGATGCGTCTTCTTGGGTGCATCTCTCGGGAACTTCAACGGGTGAGGGCGAAACACGGCTGATACGACAACCTAAATAGTCCCCTCACGTAGAAGGAACTACAGCCACACGACCCCACGTAAATTCGCTATAGTTCTACTCCAGGCCACCATGGCCTAGTTCCCTGAGAGACTGGTCGGCAAGGGTCGCCTGCACCACAGAAATCGGATCTATCGCTTCAATTACGTTTCAGGATGCCTTGTAGAGCGCGAAATCTTCGGAGGTAGTTTGCAATCGGTTTCCTGAGGAGCGAGGTTATGAATACTTCACCGTCTTTTGCACTGTAGACCGCGCCCTGTCGTGCGACCACGAAGAAAATTCATCAGCAGGTGCAGTCCAGTGGCTCTCACCATGGGCTTCCTGTGTGCTACAGGAACCCCTCAATCTGATGCGCAATGTTCTTGGACGCTAAAAAGAGCAGTTGGGACGTTTCGGTTAGATCGACGCCAACCAGGGCGATTTTGCAAGCCTCGTGCCCTAGACAAGAACATCGGCATTCAGCAATGGCTAATATAGCTGACAAGATACATGCTCACCGCTACAATGATCGTGGAGTCTTCCAACAGCCATTTCGCACCGATGGGCACGCCGCTTTTGAAACCGCCGCAACGCACTAACTTTCAGAACGTTCAGACCACCAACCCCGAACAATAGCCAACCACGCCTCAAAAATGTAGAAGGTGGTCAGACCAATAGGTCACCACCACCTGAGGCCGTAAGGACGTCCCACCAACACAACAACCGCAAATGCTGAAGAGAGCGCACGATTCGATAGTGGATACAGCTGCACAGGTATGGGAACAACACAGTCAACGACAGCGGTAAGATGAAGAGGAACGCTGTCGGAGAGCAGTCCGACGAAACGAATCAGAACCTATGGGGAGACGAGCAGTCGGTCAGTCAGCAACGTCGCATCCGTGAGATAGCAGACGAGGGCGAATGGATCATTAGACCAGCATTCCCATGACATCGTGGAGAGCCGTCTGTATGTCCCTTGCCCCAGTTGAGACGACGAACTCACCAAATGTCCCTGCATCAATTGCCCAGCATCTTATCTCCGTGTAGCTGATGCATTCTGCCTGCCGTTTCCATCTTCCAGCCTCGCTAATGTCTCCTCGAGGACGAGTGCCCGATCGGCATCGCACCGCGCTTCCCACTCGGAGTCCGTGCTCACGTAGCTCTTCGGGCGGTCCTGCTCGTCCCCTGCCCCCGCCCCGGTGCCGCTCCTCCGGGCGCTCCTCCCACTGACCACGCTCCACGCCGAGCCATCGCTCCTCGGGCGTTGCGCACGTAATGCGTCGGTGAGGAAGCCCCGGAGAAGCAGCGTGCTCCCCCGCGTGTTGCCGTAAGCGGGGGGTGGGGGAATCGCGATGATGTTGTCCTCGACGTCGCCCGTGCCCAAGCCGGATTGCGCGAGCGCCGCGGCGTAGGTCGGGAGCGGTGGTCGGTGCCATGGCGCGAACGCAATCGCCATCTCGCGCTCCTCCGAAACCCTCGTGCGCGCGGACCGGGGGAGGATCGCGCCGGGGTGGATGTATGCGTACCGTTCGGCGCGGAGACGGAAGACGGTGCGCTCGAGGAAGATGATCTCGGCGAGGGCGACGATGCCGAACGCGACATGGACGAAGATCTGCGCGGATGTGGTGCTGAGCATGACCTGTGTGTTCCCGTCACCTGGGTCTGACGACGAAGCGCTCGCCGTGGATTGCTGCATCCGCTGGATGGCGAGGACCCATCCGGCGAGTGTGCCGGCGAAGAGGGCGAGTTGGAAGAAAAAGACGGCGAGGGTGGTGAGGCGCAAGCCGGCGTAGGTCGGTATCCGCTTCGGCTTGAAAAACGAGATGATGCTCCGTTTCCCGGTCGTGCTCGCGGTGTTGGTGGACTCCGTCCGTGATGGCGACCGTGGGGGATGGTCGGCCACGGGTGCATTCAGCTCGGATGAAGCGGGATACTCCCTGTCGGCTGGGTGTCGTTCGGGGAGGGAGGTAGATGAAGAACTCGCCTGGCCCCCCTGCCCCGGGATGCTGTAAAGACCGTCGTCGAAACCAATCTCTCCGCGCTTCGTCGGCAAAGGGCCTGCCTGTGGTCGCGGAGGCTCTTCCGCAGTGAGGGACATCAGACTGTGGCCATCCTGAGTCCGGTCCTCGTCCGGGGTAGTCGAGGAGGTCGCTGTTGGTGTCACCAGCACAGTCGGCAGCGCGTTCTCGGCCAGCGGATCGAGGGCGGCATTACGAGAGACGCTCGACGCCATCGACTGCGAGAAAGAAAAGAGCGGAAATTATGCTTGCGTCCGGCTCTGCCGACACAGCAGCATACAAGAACGAGCAGACGAGAAGGGTGGGTACGAGAAGAGGAGCAGAAAAGAGAGGGAGGCCAGTGCGATGCTCGCTGCGCAGGTGACCCTGGCTGTGATTACTCGATGGGTTCGGTGGGTCGGCGTATCCAACTGCGTATCCAGGGACGTCCCCCATCTTCTGGCGGTCAGCGATCCCGACAGCCCCCCTGATTGGTCGCGCCCTCTTTCCACCCATTGGACGGCCTCAGGGCGTTGCGTAGCCTCAGGTCCCAGCCACCGGTGCCCTCCACTCACTTCCACTAGCTCGACAATACCATACAGCAGCCGCTGAGACTGGCAGACAGTTGCCAATCGTCGATCACGCCCTCCGACTCGTATCTAACAAGAATAACCTCTACTACTCCTCATAGGTCGGCCGAAAGCCTGGGCTCTTCTCGGTACATGATAGAGCCTAGGTCGACCACGGTATAGAATGAAAAGTTCTTCATCTCTGGGCCCTTGCTCGCCCCGTGCGATCGCGAGGGCGTCCCCACCTCAGCCTCTTCGGTCGGCTCTGGGTCGTCTGACCGGTACGTGTACGATACCAGCATGTTGAACTGCCCATGTCGTGATCCGAACGCGATCAGCCAGTGCTCCTAAAAAGAATGGCGTGCAAACAGCCGTGTGCACTCACCCTGATGTCCCCACGCGCCTCCTTCGGGATGAGCACCTCCCCGCTCACAATCGTAACGTTCGCCCGCTTCTCCACAATTCCAACAGAACGCGCCTTGCCCCTTCCGTCCTTCCCTTTCTTGCCCCGCGCGTCGACGAGCTCCATGCCGTCATCGTCTAAGAACATATCCTCATCCTCGTCGTCGTACTCCCATGCCTCCGCGAACGCGCCCACCGGGAATGCAGCGCTCGGGAGTTGGATTTGGAACGTGCTCCGGCGTGCCCGTTCCGCGGCCTCAGCGTCGTCCTTCATCTGGGTGGGCGGTGCCACCGCCTTCGCGAGCCGTATTTGGATCGGGTCGTAGAGAGGGTTCGTGAACGCGAGGTGGAACGAATACGAGTGGCCGGCAATGAGCGCCCCTGCGGCCTGCTGCTCCTCCGCCGCTGCAGCGGCGGACGCCGACTTGGCCGTCGACCGCTTCATCATCTCGAGCGCAGCCTGCGCGTGGGGGAGCGTGACCGCAATGGCAGGCAGATAGTTGGCCGCGACGAGCTTGATCTTGAACCTTGTCGACTGCGCCTTCTGCTCCGGCTTGATGAGGATGTGCCGGCAGCTTGGGCAGCGCTTCGACTTCTTCGACTGCAGCGGTATTCGAAGTGGCTTGAGATCACTGTGCCAGGACGACTGTCAGCTTCCTCGACATTCGATGGACGGGCTGCTGACCTCGAGCGCAACGGCGACACCCAACTGCTAGTCCATCTCTGCTCCAGCGACGCCACCTCGTCCACCGTCTCCAGGTGCATCAAGAACTCTACGTCCACCTCTCCACTCAGCGCAGCCGCGTTGCCAACCTCCACTCTGCTCTTGTAATCCGGGTATTCTTGTCGGTGCGCAGCCTTTTCTCGACCAATCCGCGAGCGTGAAAGAGGGTTGTATTTGCCAACTCCGGGTATGTCGCGCGCGAGCGCGGACGACGCTGCTGCTGTGATAGGATTCGTATGGACGTGATGTGAGGATCCGCTGGGGAGGGCGGTAGAAGAAGAGGATGCACGTAGGAAAGGCTCAAAGTGTTCCTTCAATCGCTCAAACTCGAGCGATTCCGGTGCGGAGTCCTCGAACTTCTGCAGCTGCGCTGGGATGGGGTGGGTATATGCGCCATGCTACATATCTGATGACAAAAGGAACGCACCTGCGAGCCCCGTGGGCTTCTCAAAAGTGATTCCTACTTCAGCTGAGTCCCAACGACAATGGTTGCAGTAGAGGAAGAAGGGAGGTTCGCCAAGTGTAGTGGAGACAATGGGAGACATCCTCGAGTCCACGTTTTCCGGAGGGTCAGATGGAACGACCGTGAGGGTATTCCGACAATTCGGGCACAGGAAGCAATTCCGTGCACATCTGTTGAGAGCCATGAACCCTTTCCGGAACAAAACAATCGGAGGCGGCGTACCTGTTCTTCTCTGCACGGACGCTGGCACTGGGAACCTCGAACAAGCAGTTCGGACAGTAGTATCCGCTCACTTCCACCAGAACACATCGATTGCACCTAACAGCGTCGCATTCCTCGCAGAAGAAAAGGTTGTGGAGAGGGTGGAAACTGTAAGAGGACGATGGGAAGTGCGGCGGGGGCGGATGTGGTGATTCGGCCAGGCATGGACAATAGTATTCGATCTTCGGCGCCATGTCGAAGTAGTCTGAAATGCCCCAGTTCCCCGCTCCTGTAACAACCGCGGCGCACAGGAAGGATGTGGAAGAAAGGATAGATTTCTCGGGATCGAGGACGAAGGGGCCAAAAGCAAGCGTGGTCGAAAATGGGCGCTTATCGAACATAGAGCTTTCGGAAGCGCTCACATTCCGGAGCACGGCAAAAGGAGGGCAAAGGCTCGGGAGGCAATACTGCAATGGTGCCGCTGATCTCCTGCAGCACATAGAATAATTCTGGTTGTTTATGCATTACATATGTGGGTCAGGGAATGGTGGGACGAATAAGGACAGTGTTTGGCTTGCAGCACCGTGCTGCGAAAGTTCGGACTCCCATCGACCAGACACTCTTAAGACAACTATTACACAACCCCATGGCGTCCGTTCGAGGACAGGGTAGGCGAACCGCGCGGCTCCTGGGCAAAAATATGACATGAGACGATTGGAATCCGTCTGTGCCAGGCCATCTGCTGCTCGACGCCGACGACAGCTTGAAAATTCACTCACCTCGGTCTCTGACCAGGTATCTGGCTCCGAGTCGGTGTGGCTGAAAGTAGAGTTCGAAGCGACTGACCAGTGCCCCAGATCCTCAGATTCGTGATCGTTCGAATACCGGTGTCCAATATCGACGCTCATGATTTGAATGGTAGTAAAGTCCGAACCTCGACGGCCAAGTGCTTGATGTGTCTCATGGAGGTCAAGCATGAAGCGGCTTACGAGAATTGCTGTAAGGCTGAAACAGATACCTGTCAGCGGGGAACCACACGTATCGAGAAGGCACTTAACGGCTCGGAAAACAAGACCACATAGGAGGAATTGGTCAACGGTACATGAAAGATGGAGTTCTGGGTTGGATGAGCATGGGCATAGCGAGTGGATCGTTAGGTATGCTTCACCGGAAGAAATATGAACACGATGTGGAGGATGTTTAGTACGAGCAGAACGCTACGACGTGTTAGTTCGCATAAGTCGCCGAGATGGTAGGAGGAGCTCACAAGAAGTAGAGTGTACCTACCACCGACATCAGCCACAAGTCCATCCCAATAACAGAAAACTCGCCATTCATGAACAAAATCCTCATCAAGGACGACATGGACCCTTCATTACGTGCTTCGTAGGTCGCCTTCCAAGTGACTCCAATCACGACGGCGTCGGAGATCGTCTGGCCGCCCCGAATGAAGATGGTGCCTAGTGAAGCAAATAAGAAGAGTTTAACTTCGGGCAAAACACGATAGGGCTCGCCACTGCAGATCGTAAGTGACTGCGAATAGAAGACACGGGAACCTGCTCACATGTTGCTCAGGAACGTAGGGGTCGATGCACCTGATGTGCATCCTAGCACTGGGTCAACAATGAAGGTTCTATGGTGGAAGTCCCCCTTGTAATGCGCAGTCAGACTATTTGACAGGAAGTGGGACGGTCATTACGCACATAGTAGTCGATAGGTGTCGCCAGGACAGCCCAAAATAATGTGAATGAGGTCAAAAACCAGTTCTTCTGACTCAACGCATGTACTCGCAAGGCTGAGAAAACTATCCTCCTCATGAGGAATAAGCGCGAATTCCCTCATGGCATCATACAGGCTTGTAGACGAACCTGCCCAGGGAAGATATTCCAGATACCTTATCGCGACGTGAATGAGAGCCTGCGCTCGACAGCTGACCCAACATCAGTGTTCAGTTCGCAGTCTCATATTAGATCCACCTACGCCTACGGTCAAAGGTGAGCACAAGGACTTGGTTCACCGCTGAAAACAACTCACTGGGTATGGCAACATTGCGGTCCTATCATAAAAGAGGGCCACATAGTATATCACGGCGAGGTAGCGATTCACAAAGAATAGAATCGAAGAAGCCTTGACCTTCCGTTTCCAAAACAGATGTGCTTCTCGCCGGACGGTCAGAAGATATTCGTAGGTGATCAAAGCTGCTAAGTATCAGTGCCGCATGCGATACATATCAAGTAGCACATTCCAGTACCCGCCATAGCTGCTGCGATAAGGCCGGTTGTGGAACTAGACCCAAGCATTAGTTGGGAGGAAGGGACGGATGGAGTGGTACACTGAATCTGCTCACTTGACCTCCAAGGTTGTTAATCTCTCTGCTTCAGAAAGGGACATGTGGACGAAATTGGGGGATTGAATCCAGAAGGGACGAAAAGCAGTAGCCAGCTCTGCTGACTTCTGGCATCCGGAAGAGGGTGTTGGATAGGTCCCTATATACGAGAAACTCACAACAACGACTACTTCGTCATCAAGTTCCGGTTGATAGTATTCTCTTGGCTCTGCACTGGCCGCCGCGTTTACCATCCTCTGGATTGAGAAAGTTGTCTGTTGTAAACGTTGGCCTGGCATCTGAGAACCGGGGATACGGTGAACTGGCAATCAGAATACTTACTATATGTTCTTCGAGCACAGGTGTCACTAGACTAGTGGGGCGAGAGGTACGGCGAACCGCCAGCAAGGTAGTAACGACGTCGCCAATATTGGTCAAACGACACATGGCGGTTCTTCACCAGTATGAATGACTCTTTTTCGGCACACATGGCCATCTGTCTCTGCATCTGATGAACGACCTGTCTGTCAGCACGGATGATAGTGGTGAAGGCAATGAATCTGCACAGCTCGGTCAAGACCTGCATGCGAGAGCACATACATGATACACAGCTGCACGCTACATCATGTTGTCATGATAGAATTCGCATGGCTGTGACGTGAAGAGGAATCAGAAGAGCGCTAGAATGCGTACCTATGTAGTAAGGACCAACAATGTTTCGGCGCCTTGAGCGACGCATTTCGGGGTGGACTCGGAGCTCCATAGCCGGTTCGCGGCTAGATCTGAAAGGGCTACGTGGTTATATCCACGTAGTCGAGGGCGCGATGGCGAAAGAAAACGAACCTCAAATGCCCATCAACGTATTGAATGCCACTCCTATGTTGTCGGGGTCATATGTAAGATGGCGGCGGCAGGCAGGAACCGCGAGCAGGCGGTGCGACCGCTGGCCGTGACTGATTCCAGGCGGCCTGAGCGAGGCAGGATGCGGTCTCCGAATCAATGTGTGGGCGCTGCGGATACAGCAATTCTGTCCGTGGCAAGAAAGGTAGTGATCGAGGGCCGATGAGCACGAGCGGTGAGTCGGAGAACCGTTGACGGCGGGCTGGTAAGCGCTTAAGCGCTTATAAGAATCCCGGTTTGCCGCTCGTGAAGCGCCGATAGATATCATTGGAGGGCAATTGAAGTAAGTATTAAATAGGCTGGCGATGGCAGTAGCAACCCTCACTCAGCACGGTGCAACTGACTATCTACTGAATCATTTAGTATCACAGGACGTGTGCCAGCCCCGGGAACCCTTCCCGGGTGGCGAAACGTTCAGGTTCGTCTCAGCCTGAGGCTCGAAGACCATACTACAGTTGAATGAGATGGCATCGTACCACTACACAGGTTCTGAACCTCCGTCTGTGGATGGGGTAGTCGAACTGCCTGCCATCTGTCCATAAATGGTGCCACGAGAGGGCCGAGCCCATTAATTTCGATGCTAGAAGACCCATATGAAATCACTCACCCCGATCTCTGAGCCGCTCTCTAGCTCTGTGTGGAGCAAGGTCGGATTAGAGGCAACTGCCCAATCCTCTAGATCCTGATATTCGTGCGAATACGGCTGAGCGACATCGAGGCTCATGATTTGCATAGTCGACAGGTCTGAACCTTGATGGGCCAATGCCTGATGAGTCTCGTGGAGGTCGATCATGAAGCGGGAGACCAGAATTGCCGTGAGGCTACAATTTACATGGGTAAGCACGAGGGGATGTGCATTTGAGGGGAAATGCTCAACGGTTCGGAGAATTTGGGCACGTATGAGGTGTTCGACGAAGGAATGTGCAAGATGGAGTTCTGAAACGTTAGATGAGCATGCGACTGACAAGTAAACGGATAAACACGAGTGACCGGGAGGAATATAAATAGGATCTGGAGGACGTTTAGCACAAGGAGGATGCTGCGATACATTAAGGACAATATGAGTTCAGTCAGGACTGCATGAATGTGCACAGCTCACACGAAGTACAGAGTGCCTAAAATGCGCATGAGGTTAGTTCCGCCCACCGTGAACGCTAGAAGCCCACCATTTGTGAATATGACTCTCATCAGGGAGGACATGGACCCTTCCCTGCGTGCCTCGTAAGTCGCCTTCCAAGTGACCCCAATCACGACCATGTCTGCGAGGATTTGACCGCCGCGAATGAAACCAGTGCCTAAAGGGCGAGAGAAGATAGGAACCACGGTGCATCAGGTGATATGGAGCAACACTAACCGCTGTGATCATCGTGAGCAGACGCATGAAAGAAGACACCGTGATAATAACTTACAGCAAACTGAGGAAGGTCGAAGTGGTCGATGCCGAGATGCATCCAAGCACCGGATCCTTGGAGTAGGACCTATGATGGAAGTCTCCCTGGTGCGGTATCAGGCCATGTGGGACAGATAAGGCGGCATAAAATGACGCACGTAATAGTCGACGGGGAAGGCGAGGACCGACCAAAAGAAGGTAAAAGAGGTCAGAAACCAGTTCTTCTGACTCAGCGCATGCACTCGCAGGGCCGAAAAGACTACCCCCATAATCATAATGTGAGACTCAGCGGGGTACCCCGAGCGGAAAGCACGTCCAGAACGAACCTGCCCAAGGAAGATACTCCAAGTATTTGAGTGCAATTTCAACTCTGCTCTGCATCTGGCAACTGGCTGAACATTGGCATTAAATTCAATGCTTGAGCGGTGCATCCGCTTACGCCTGAGATCAGACATAAGCGCATGAGATTTGACACCGACGAGGTACAAAATGACTTACTGGGTACGGCAAAGTCGCGCGCGAATAGTACGCGAGGCCCACGTAGTAGAAAAGCGCAAGGTAACGATTGACGAAGAACAAGATTGAGGCGGCCGTCACCCTCCGTTTCCAGAACAGACGTGACTCTCGCCGGACGGTGAGGAGGTAGTCGTAGCCGACCCAAGCTGGAACCCAACATAAGCACCGCATCGCGACACAGTATGAATGCGCGTATACGCACTCGCAACCCCGGCCGTTATAATGTTTGTCGCGTAACTGGATGTGCGCATGAGTTGGGAGGATGCGTCCATGGGAAGCAAGTGGTCGAGCTTACTTGGCGTCTGCGATTGCTACCCTGGTTGCGTCAGAAAGGGCCATTATAGAGGCGGGAGGTCACGGGAGACCGGGGGGTTGGATCTAGGGACTTCGAAGTCGCAAATACTGTGTCGTGGTCAGTCCAGCTGCTTTCACGCTCTGGCGTGAAGACTGGGCCCTGGCTTATAGAGCCATAGCACAGGCGACGATGATGCCGGCTCTGCTAGACACCGGCGTAGAAGCGTGGCCTAGCGTCGTATTATGAAGGATGGGCCTGTTGAGAAAGCCCTGGGTTGACTCACGAACCGCTTGCGCAGCTATGTAGAATCCTATTAGCACAAAGCGCAGTGAGATGGAAGGTGCGCACTATCTTTGACCTGCACTGCCAGGACAGGGAGCGGCATCCTATCGGCAGCGCGGTGGCCGTGACAGACAGCGATTCGCTCGAGGATCTTGAGCGGGGCGACGGACAATAACGCTGAATCATGGGTTCTTTGCGATGAACTTTTCGGCCGTTAGAACATCATTGACAGCGTCTCTCCTCGAAGAATAGCGCGTTCGCGCCAGTGTGAAGCAAGGGGATGACATGCAAGGGTCCTGCAGTGATATAGTGGGAACGAACGTGATTCGAGGGCACGATTGGATGGCGGTAGAATAAGAAGACGTACAGCGAGATGACTCGGAAGCTTTCCTCCAGCATCTCGAGCTTCAGCGACCAATGCCGTTGCGGAGCTCTCCAATTCCTGGAGTCATGCATAGGTTAGGTTGCGCCTCTCCAACAACACCGCATTGAAGGATCCGTACCTGCATCGTTCCTACGACATGCCCCATTTCCAATGGTCACTGTCGTTCCGGAGACTCCGGGAAGGAAGGTCGCCATACATATCAAGGACTTGTGAGGCAAGGCTAGCAGTAATGATTCCGCCACCAGCGCTGTGACAGCAATCCGAAGGCACACCTTTCATTCTGCCTGAATATCACCACAAGTTTGACCCGTAGAACGTGGATTAAACATTTCTCTGTGTAAGATGGTCACCGTCACCCACCGAAAGCTGGCCAAAGACTCCTTTGACCGACGGAGGTCGAACCCAATACGGGTTGCACTGAGGTGGCAGTGCGCAACGGACTGTCGGGATGCCGGCCAAAAATGAAAGCGAGCGTCGAGAGTCCATTATTGGAGCCGGGGGTGCACAGTTTGAGTGTCCGGCGTGAGGAACAAGACCACAATCAACGGCACAAATTAAAAGGGGGTTCATATCAGTCGTGTGGCACTGCGCACTGCCGACATGATACATCGCGAGAGAACGACAGTGTAACATTGATGCTACGCCACACAGCTATACAGGGTTCAATCGCCCATTCTCAGACGCGACAGTCGAGGTATCCATCTGTCCATCAAGCATGAGAGATTCGCCCGGCTGACCAGAGCTGGCCACACATTGGCCCGGCACGAGTCCCATCGAGAGGAGATCACTCACCAGAGACCCGAACGTCACGGTGTCCCCCAACTCCTTGAAGTTGGAGTGGTCCCAATCCGGATTCGTGCTGACGGACCACGCCCCCAGCTCCGATTCAGAGTCGGACTCAGACGCGACGGCCCCCGAAGACGGCCGCGCGGTGAGGTCGATGTCAGAGCTCATGACCTCGATCGTGGTCAAGTTTCTGCGGTGCGCCATGGCGCGGTTCGTCTCGTGCAGGTCGAAGATGAAGCGGGAGATGAGGAGCGCCGTGAGGCTGGAACGCGGCGCGCAAGGGTCGTCAGCGCGGGGCCGCGGGTGGTGTTTGTCAAAAGAGGAAAGAAATTGTACTCAACGGCTCTGAGAGCTTGGTCACGTATGACGTGTTGGTGAGCGGGATGTGCAAGAAGCTGTTCTGGATCGGTGGAATCGATAAGCCGGGAAAACAGTGCGGGGTTAGCTTGAGGTGTCTCACCGGGAGGAAAATAAATAGGATGTGGAGGACGTTGAGTACGAGAAGGACGCTGCAGAGTGAGTGTCAGTCTTTACGAGGTAGCCATGAGAAACTGTGGATGGCTAACAGGAAATAGAGAGTGCCTACGAGCCACGTCAGCATGACTCACGAGCACCATACTAAATGCAGGAAACGGAAACCTACCGTTCCTGTACATGACTCTCATTAGGCTGGACATAGTCCCCTCGCTCCGTGCGTGGTAGGTTGCCTTCCAGGTCACCCAGATCACTACTACATCACTGATGGTCTGGCCTCCACGAATAAAGATAGTACCTAGCAGGCGGCATAGGTGGGCTGAGTAGGGCAAAAATCGACGGATGGGTGGCATGACCCACCACTGGTAATGTTCGTCAGCGACAAATGTAAATGCAGAAGAAGGGGACAGGGCAGCTTACATATTACTAAGGAAGGTGCCCGTCGACGCCCCCGATGCGCATCCCAGGTACGGGTCATGGATGTAGTACCTATGATGGAAGGCTCCCTAGTTTTGCGTGAGCACCGCGGATGAGATATAGAGCTTGAACATGACGTACATAGTAGTCGATAGGGAATGCAAGGACAGCCCAGAAAAACGTGAACGAGGTCAGATACCAGTTCTTCCGAGTGAGCGCATGGACTCGCAGTGCCGAGAAGACTGTCCCCGCCATCAAACAATCAGCCAGAGTACGTTTGCAAGGGATATATGCGCACGGAACGGACCTGCCCAAGGAAGGTACTCCAGGTACCTCAGCGAAATGTCGACGTAGTCCTGGGTCTGGCACCTAGCCGTACATTGGCATTTGACCCACAGCCGAATATTGGAGACTCTTACCCCTGCGATTACGATCGACATTTAGCACGACAAATTCCTTCGGTTGGAGGAAGCACGACTTACTGGGAACGGCAAGTCCAGACATCGATAGTACGCCAGACCCACATAGTATAACAAAGCGAGATAACGATTTGAAAAGAACAAGATAGAGGCGGTGTTCACTCTCCGTTTCCAAAACAGACGAGCTTCTCGCCGAACGGTAAGAACGTAGTCGTATCCGACCAAAACTGTGTAGAAGGGTCAGTACTGTGCCAACACAGCAGGCCGAACGATGCATATAGGCACATACCTGCAATCCCCGCAGTCATCAAGTTGCTCCGAAAACTATGCATGCCATGAGTTAATAAATGCTTATATCCGAGACCTGTTCATGTGTACTCACGCGTTGCCCACGAGCGTTACCCTCTCTGCGTCGGTAAGAGACATGAAGAACGACTACGCTAGCCTCGAGCTTGCTAAATTCTTATTCCTCGGACTGACGGGGTACCGTGCCGACGCCAGTGGCGGTGAGAGTCAGCCCTGCTGGCTATGCATGCGGGGGAGCGGGGGGGCCATTGCCAGTACTTAAGTGTGACAAGAAGTCGACATGGGAAACATCAGTCAGGATTCAGATAGCGTTCAGTCCAGCATGCTACTTACTCCTGCGGCGTGGTGATGCATTGATGTGGGCCTGCTCTCAATGGCGACCGGAGCCAGTTCATTTTGCCAAGTACTGGCACACCCATAGAAGGATGATGATTGTAAGTACAATGTCTAAACGCAAGATGGAATGTTTCCGCAGCCGCCGGGCGCCTCTCCGCGCGATCAGGCAGATTGATAGGGACGGGGATGGACGCTCACCATAGGTAACTCATGCCATCCAGCGAGTCCATGCAAAGGGATGGCGGATGGCGGATGGACGGAGCCCCAACTTGACGAGCAGCAACAAGCGGGCGATGCAAGAGGCGACGACGCTAGCCAATCGCACAGCACGTCCACACGACCGTGCCATGATACTTATCGCGCATCTTCTTCTCCACTCCGACGCGGGCTTCTCTGCTTGACAAACGTGGTGGGCGCCGTTGTCGTACTCGTTCTCGTCAGCCTCAGAGCCATGGCGCGGTGGCTGATGCGGTGCAGCGCGGCCCGACACGCCTGAGGATAAGTCAGTACTGTAGCTCCTTTAGGCGAAGGGGGTGCGGTGGCTGGCCTCCGCACGATGCCCGAACTTTGCATGTCCGATGCCGAGGAGTGACTCAGTGAGTGGATCGAGGTGAATCGACAAGGAGTCGCCGCTTGCGAGATAAGTGGGGTGCCTGATAAGGAAGACTGGCAACGTCGTCGGGGCGAAGATCTCGGAGTCGATGCCGCCCAGAGCCCTCCAGGGACCACCAGTCCAAGGCTCGGAGATGGAAGATGGCTGCAAGCAGGGAAGATGAGCGAAGATGGGCCTGATCCAAGCCCGATCATGTCTCGCTCCGGAACAATGCGCCACGCTATGCTGTGACCGACCCGTTATGCGTGACAAACGTCCCCCATATGGTCTAGCCTGCGATCTAACACGGTGCTCGCTGTGACACCCCACTGACAGTGCAAGTGACAGCACTGTACTTAACCTTCAACTCGAACAACCCTGCGCAGCGTTCCCCGCGCAAGCCAGCGTTTTCAGCGTCGAGAGGACACTCGTAGTACCTCGGGGGAGCGGGGGCCCCGCACCCACCGCGATATCGCGCCCTCCTCGTGAGAGCGTCCCCGCAATCATCAGAAATCCCGAGAACCCCCGAAGGCCAAGTTATCGCGGTCCACTTGCTGCATGGATGCGGCGCCTGCGTCCCGGTACTTACTGCATCCTTCCCCGCCGTCCATGGCGATTTTCGATCGACGCTACGCACTTATCGCTCCCGTAACGTTAACCCCACAAAGCTTCGGCCGAAGGCCCGGGGCCGCGACGCGCGGGGTGCGGGGTGTTTAGGACATGGGGCGGAACGGAACGGTTTGCGTTCTTCCTGCCCGCCGGCGTTGCAAGGAGTCAGGACCCCACCACCACACTGACAGTAACGGTAAGCCGTCCGAAAATTTAGATGATGCAAAATGCAAATACGCACGCGCAATCCACACGCACATCCGAACAAGCTCACCCGAAAACCCGAGCTCCCCGCCAATGCCAATGTCCATCTGGACTTCCGAAATCTCCACGGAAAAGAAGAGGGACGGTCAGGGAGGGTCGCGCGCGCGAATACAGTAACACACCCGACAAATTGCATGCATGCAGCAGCAGCATCTATTCATACGGCCGCGCCGGGAATAAATACAGATCCCGGCCACGAATTGGGGAGATACTTACAACAGCGCTGTGTGTTCCATCCTGGTTCCATCATCCATCCAATGTGCTACTTATCATCGCGAATCGTAAGCATAAAGGTATAAGCGACGTCCACAGAGTCTCAAAGAACAAGTCTAAAGCCAGAAGCAGAGGCAGCTGTACGTAAAACGAGAACAAGAACAAGGAACAAGAACCGTAACGCGCCAAACGCGCGAGTCTATGTGCAGCACAGTGCTGGAAGTGTCAGTCAGGCCAAGGAACCGTCTACCAAACGCTACAGTAAGCACGGTCACGGGCACCTCGCATGCGAGTGTACACCATAGCCGAGCGTTACGCACGCGTATCCCAGCGTCGACAACGTAAACACCGAGTTCTCCCGGCGGTCGAGAACCGCGCCGGCGTGCGTCTAGAGCTGGGGCTCGCGAAAGAAGTGATGCCGATAACGGAAGCCAGGGGGGAGGGGGAAGGGGAGAGGGCATTAACCATAGCGATGGGTCGAAGTGTGGGGCCAGGTGGGAGGATGCGCAGCCGCCCGTGCGACGCGACTCGTCCAAAAAAATTCGAAGCAGCGGCGGGCGGGGGCTAGGTCGGGGGCGCGGGAGACTGCAGGCAGACGATCGAGTGACGGTGGTAACCGGACGGCATCACGCCCGGGGGGGTGGCTCTATCTATGATTATAACCGTACGAAACGCGGCTGCAGCGTACGTCGGGAGTCTATTCTAGTAGCGAGGCGTGTCTGAGTCCTAGTCCAGGCGGGACCGTATCGAACGCACAAGAAGGCATGGGCACACAATTAGCAGCATCGGCGCGCAGGATACAATTATGTCGTGAGAGTCAGAGGCAGAGCGCGAGGGGCGAAGAGCGGACGGGGCAGGGATGGAGGGGTGGGGGCTGTAGGCATGTATGAATAGCGTGATGGTACACGACACGAGACACAGAGAACATGTTCCAGAGTGGTGGCATCTATAGTGGGCATGGGAGAAGAAAAGAGTCGCCAATGAGATGGGGGATGGAGATGGGGGTTGGCAAAGCAAGACAGCTGGTCCGCGGGGTATATCGTCTGGAACATAACATGACACATCATCAGAAACTTGGCGCAATAGCACAATCGTACAGTACGCGGCGTCGTCACCTCCTCACCAGAACCCGACGCCCGCTGCCAGGGGCGCCATACAACCGCCTTCCTTCCACAACGAAGTCACGAAGTTCGAACCTTCAACACAACAATTCCCGACAGATACGGGGAGACTCGAGGCGTGTCTCGTCGAGCCTGGCACCCCTCCTCACCCGTCATGCCCGCGCCCGAGCTGACTCACGGCCCGAGCCCAGAGGCGGCCGCGAACTCGCTGAAGCCCGGAAGCTCGATCTTCCCCTTCGCAGCCTCGCGCTCCTGCAGGCTCATCTCGCCTACCGCCCCATCAAGGCTGCGTCTCCGCGTCTCCTTATCGTCCAGCCCGTCAGGGCGATTGAGGGGTGACGATGGCGACGATGGGAGGTTCAGAGGTGGCAACTTAATCGGCGGAGACGCCGCGCGAGATCCAGGCACTGAGGGGACGTCACCGAACGCCGTTCGTGAGGGCGTAGTCGTGTGGTCAGCATGCGACGCGGGAGCACCACGAGGACGAGGGTGTATAGGGCGTCATCCCGAAGGCAGCACGCACAGAATGCGCTAGGTGCGCGTGGTGATGGTGGTGGGTGGCCGTCGGGTGGTGCGGGGGACGCGCGTGGTGCGTCGGGGGCGGCGATGGCGCCCGCGAGCTCGACGCGCTGCTCGGGTCGGTGAAGTTCAACGATTGGGTGCGGCTCCTGGGACTGCTCCCGCTGCTGCTTGGTCCGCTTGACAACTGTGGGGTCGGCAAGGATGTGATGGATGTCCTGTCGCTCGTGTACGGAATGTGGAAGCTTGGTGGGGGCATCGCGAAGTGCTCCGCAGAAACGCCGTGCGCTACGCCGTACGCCACGAGGTCGCCGGAGCTACTGCGCTTCGCCATGCGTCCACTCAAGGTACTAACGGATGGGGGGCTGCCAGCAGCAGTGATTCTGCGGCTGCGGGCGTCATAGTAGCCGTACTCCTCGATTGGACTGTCAAGCGAGGGTGGCGGGAGACGGAAGGGCGACGGGGCGCGGGAAGGACCACTCGAATGAATGTTCAGCGTCCGGATACCGCCGAGGAAGGGACTCGTCGACGGAGTGGGGAAGAACTCCGCGCCACCGGGGGACTTGACGCCGCAGGGAAGCCCGTGATGAGGCACCTCCGCGGGAAGGCGATGCGCCGTTGTGGGTGAAACGTGTGGGGGTGATTGGACAGCGTGCATAGAGTCGGAGTCCGAGCTTATTGGTGACGGTGAATCTTCATGTCCGGGGTGCAGATGGGGTCTGTTCGTCGCGGGGTGGTGGTACGGATGGGACCACACCGAGTATCCATGGGGTGCGTGCGAGTGTTGCGACCTCGAGTGGGTATATGCGCCCTCGACGACGTGACCCGAGGTATGGTGGTGCAGCGACAAGAGATCGCGCTTGGAACTGCCCATGCTGCGCCTACGCACCTGCTTGATAGTGATGGGCTCATCGTCCCCAGGATGCGAGTCCCGTTCCCTGGAAACGCCGAAGTACCCGCCGTCGTCGCCGGCGGGGACTTGAGCCGAGAAAAAGGGAGTGCCGAGGGGCGTGTTTGTCGCACTCTTCGTGAGCCTGCCGTGAACGGGTAGGACATCGGCATGGCGAGTCTCGTACTCCGCGCGGCGGAGCGCCTCCATATGGCGAACCTCGAACTCGGCTCTCCGTAGCGCCTCGTCGCGTTCCAGGGCATATAACTCCTCCATAGCAACGCTTGAGAGCGCCGAGAAAGCATTGGGATTTGAAGCAGGGGGACGGGTGTGGTCAACAGAGTGGGTAGCCCGGTGGTGGGACATGGGATAATCGTATCCTGTGGAGTCGGCCGAGTACAACGCGGTGGGGCGCGCATAGGATTCGCCCTGTACTCGTCGAGTCAGTACCACACGTCACGCAATCCAAGGAAATAGCACAGGGCAAACGTGGGGTGAAAGGTGAAATGATATATGGTCCGCGTACTGACCTCATCGTCGCTGTTGGCTCGGCTCCTTGCCTTCTTCTTTACACGCATGCCGGCTCCTCTCGCGTAGTCCGCATCGGCACTGGAAAGCGTGGTCGAGAATCTGGCGGCGCTGATCTCCATGCTGTCGTCGGCTATGTAGTCGATCTTCGCCTTGCCCTTAGCTTTGTGAGCATGACTTGAGCTTGCAGCGCCGGCGTGATGCAAGACGTCGTGGTTGTTGTGTATGCGAGAATGTCTAGTGAGCTCGTCGGAACGCGAGAAGCGCTTCTCGCAGCCAGGGAAAGTACACTCGAAAAGGCTTCTCGCCCGGTGTGAGTGCGTATATGGCGGGTCTAGAAGAAAGGAGAGGTTAGAGGATGAGAGAAAGCCTGAGTATGAGGGCATAGTACACGCACCTGGTGTTCCAGTCTACTGAAAGCACGTCCACACAAGGGTAGGGGCACTTGTACGGGCGGGCAACGACCTTCTCCTGGGCGGGTGGAGGTGCGGATGGCGAGGTCGGAGGCATTATGTCCATGTCTTTTTGGTGGTGGAGGATGGTGTGGAGGTCCATGAGAGGAGAGATAGAAGGGAGGGGCGGAAGGAGGAGAGAGGGGTATTAGTAGTGGGCTGGCGGGCGAGGTTACGTATACTGGGACTGACCTTGAGGGATTAATGTAGCGTGGTACGAAGCGAAGATCTATAGAATGGGCTAGGGTTCTGGAGGGCGTTGAAGGCCTGGGCGAGGAGAGGGCGGAAGTGTGGACGTGGATGTGGAGATTACCCCGCGTTGACTGAATGGGGCTGAGAGGGAGGTAGGGACGTGACGGGGAAGGAGAGGGAGGGAACCAGGACGCGGGCGGGTAGAAGAAGCAGATATGGAGAGACGGGGGTCCACCGCGGATGATCCGGCGGGGGTTCTAGACGGGCAGGAGGTGGGGGAAGGAGGAGATGGGGGCGAGAGCGAACCGGGGTCGTGGCGGGGTCGACGACGGCGTCAGAAGAAGATAACAGCTCAGCTCACACAGGGCTGTCCACTCGCCGGGATATCACGCACCGTGCGCCGTGGCAGATGGTCGCAGCGGCCACGGAGAAAGAATTTGGCAAGGCACGCCGTGGGCGCCGGGCGAAAACGCGGGTGGCACCGGGCAATCGCGCGCTGGGCAGGAGCGGACAGGGGCCACCCGGCGCCGGGTTTTAGCGGCAGAGAAGGCGGGCACCGGCGCGGCCGTCGTCGTCAGCAGAGAGCATCGATTGCGCGAGCGCGGTCAGGTGCGGTCGTCTGACGTCTCGACTCGGAACAGACCAAGTTCAACGGTGGCTGGACTTGATGACTCGCGACTCCGCTCCTCTGTGTTGCTGACCATATGCGTGACAAAATCCTCCAAAAACTAGCCGTGTCGCTTGCGATAGCGATCACTTCTCGCTCCCTCGCCGCGTTTTCCGCTGTTTTCCGATTATCTTCCGTCTCACCGTCCGGCAACCATCCGCATGCAGATCCTTGCCCCATCGAAGCGTCCCCCAATCATGTTCCACAGCCGTCAGCCAACCTCTTGCCTCTTCCTCCTCTCCTCCCAGCCCTCTTGGACGATCCTTGGCCTCTCGGCGCCGGACGGGCAAGTATGTACCGTGCGGAAACTCCCTCCGGAACAGCCTCCGACGTGTCCGACCCACGTTCGGACTTGAGAAATTCTTATCGGCGTATATTGAGGGGACCTCCGCGGCGGTCCGCCATCTGAGATGCAGATGACGCGGACAAACGACTTTACGCGCCCGATCAGAATCCAGATCCGATTCCTGGCCGAAAATCACAGGCGCATCGGCCCATCAGCCACTTCATCCTCCCCACGGGGACTTGGCCCTCCCCGGCTCAGCTCGAACAGGCGCAACAAACCTAGTTTTTTTCCTCTCCAAGACTCTGCGGCTCCGAGTGCCCATCCTTTCTGGCCTTCTGTCATCCAGTGACGCGTCAGCTCGTGACTCTGGCGCCACCCCTCTCAGACGCACGATTTATGTTGCATACCTATTTTGTTTCTTGGGAGTACCTCCGCGGTATCAGCCATTCCACTCGGTCGCAAAGTGAGACATGCGATGAGGTGACGTTATCGCGGTCTAGTCCGACCCACGCATCCCAACCCTCGGACTATTCCAGCCACGCTGATCGTTTTCTCGCCCTGCCCAGTTTCCGTCCCGATACCTTTGCCAGCAAGGTTTCGTCCCCTGGGTAAACGCCCTTCCCATCTCGGCGATGACGTTGAGGTACGTTCTATGGGGAGTCTGAACGCTCTTTTATGGGATGATTCTCTTTTCTCAGCGATTCGTTAGGTGATCTTCCGACGCGGGGGCGCCGCCTCGAGTCTTGTTACGACAGCATACGACACGCCTGTCCATTTTCGCCCTCCGTTCGCAACTCATTCTGGCACCGGCCGCAAGGGGAACGTTCAGCGCACGCGGTCAGCAGACGGAAAGCCGTTCGTCGGCGCAGCACCTGCGGAGTCGTTCCGGCGGTTGGTCGTCCATTCACTGCCCGCGTTGCGACGCACCTGGGAACCGACACATTCCGAGTGTTGAGCTCGAGACTGTTCGCGGCGTGCCTCCTCTCTCCAAGAGAAGCCAGACGAACCATGAAGAAGACAAGAAGCGCCGGAAGCCCTCAAAGGAACCACATCGAAGCCGTTGGCGCTGGCCCAGCACCGCGGCGATACCCGCTCTTGGTCACGGTCATCTTCTTTCGACGTGGTTTGTCTGCTAGCTGTCGCTGTATCGTTGCTGGTCGCCGAGTTGGCCACGCTCTAGTCCTCGTATTCCGGCATGCAGCCCTGCAACACACGTAAATCTTCGCTGAGTCGTCGTGATCACATATGCTGATCCATATATCCGATTGCCGGCTAGGACACGACGGGTGCTCTCACACCGCATGCGCTTGCTCGCTTGCTGTAGCTGCCAACGAGGGTCGTGATCACGATTGCAAACGTGCCAGGGCAAGGACTCATTTGGAACATATCTCACAACGTCGTTCCTATTTCTCCCGAGCTTCATTTACCGCACGTACGACTTTTGCTTGCTGACGCTTCAAGTTGGCCTCATTTAGAACACCTTCTTGCCACGACAATGGGATGTCGTAAATTCTTTCTGCTAAAACCATGGCAATAGGCCGCCAAGAAAGCCAATCTGCACTTACGGCGTCACCAAGCGTCACCAAGCGGATGTTACAGAGCTGTGACGGGGCGTCTCCAATGAACTTCTCGCTCCCGACTTTCGGCGAATTGACTTGAAGACTGTGCGATGAACGGGAACCCGCCACACTGGGTGTGCGAACCAGGCACGGAGGCTTCTGTTCCAATACAGTTTTCTAGCTTCTGTCTGCAGGACCCAACTTACGCCATTCTTCTGCTCGGTAGCCGGTGCAGTCGTATACTGAACGCTTCTGAGCAATACCGTCTCTTTTCCTTCGCCCGCCAGAGCTCATGCATTCGCACTGCGGGGGCCTCCAAGTTCACCCGAGGCACCTTTCAATATTGCCGCCTCGTCCCCGACGCCCCACCGTTCTCACAACCGCTGCGGGGAAACCCTGATGCAAGAATACGCGAAGTTCATCCGAACAGAACGTCCCCTTCCCCACATTTTAGCCCAGCTTGTCCATCACCGCTGTCCGGTCACACCCCGCGCTGTGCCCCAGCAACTGCAGTGCTTCGATCGCGAGATCATCCCATGTTCATCCACCTCGAGGGCGCATGTTGGGATGCTCATTGCCTACGGAGCAGGGTGTTGCTTATCATTGCCTGCGGCGTACGCCAGGATACCGATCCATCTGCTCCGTCGCGGAGGAAGTAAAGCGGCGTATCCAGGTATGTGCATTTCGCACTTCCAAGAGCACGCGGAGACATTACGACCTTCGATCACCAGCCCGGCCCAGCCCTCGACAATCACACCCCCGCGCGCTGTGTGCACCCGCTCGCCGTCCTCGCGACTGGGACCCTCCCAAGGGCCAACTTACACCATCCTTCTCCCCTTCTCGTCGGGCGGTCGATATGTGCCGCTTCTCAGCTCCCGGCGGCCCGCAGCCCGCGTATGGGGCAAATCGCCCACGCGCGCCCCCGCCCAGGACAGCACAAGACACCAGACATTGAATGCGACACAAGGACATTGAATACGTACACAGCAGCCGCCCGCCCAAAAGGTTATCGGGGCTTATCGGGGCTTGCACGGCCGGCCCTGGGTGCCGTACGCACTCCGCGCGTGCTCGCCCGCAGCGGGGGGGCACGCGTCCTGCGCGAGTTCGAGTCCCATCTCGATAGGTGTGGCCCCTGCGCCTGGAGCCCGGAGCCCCAAGTCTAAAGGCTACTCCCGCAGGCCCCCCTCCCCTCCCCCGTTGCGGTCGCAAACGCCGCCCCTTCGCCGCCTCCCACACGCGCGTGAGCTGTCCCAGGCCCCGCTCCGCGCGCCCGGCCCTGTTTCTGTGTCTGTTTCTGTTTTTCTCCCTCGACGACGTGCGACGCGCCATGCACATGCGCGCCGCCCCCCACGCTCCCTCCGACGCACGTCCGGTAGCGTGACGCTATCGACCGTCGAAGCCTCCCCAGATGCGCCTAGGTTTCGACCCCGGGCGCCGCCGGCGCGCGTCCGCACCCGCGTCTCCCTCATTCAGATTCAGAACCCGCGTCCGCGTCCGTGTCCGTGTCCGTGTCCGCGGGCCCTCCCCACCCGCGTTGTGCCTCCATCGCGCATCTGTATCTCCGGGAGTCCGGGGGGCGCGCAGGCGCGGGCGTCGTACATGATACGACGTGCGACGCGCGCGCGGCGCGGCAGGGCCGAGCCCGAGCCAGAGCCAGCACTGCGATCTGCCGCAGCTTGCACACGCTCCATTTCCGAGAAGCCAGCCGTGCCCGACGCTGGCGCCGCGCCCGTGCGCTGTTCCTGCGAGCTCGGGCCCCGTGGTCGTCCTTGCCACTGAACATTGAGATATTGAACGCCATGTTCGTCGTGGGCAGCGCCCGCGGGGCCTTTCGCGCGCTCGCAGCAAGTAGAGCCTATACAGACGTGCTTTCGAGGCGGGTCGCGGCCCCCGAGGATGTCGCGGCGGCGTTACCTGCCCCTCTCCCCCCTTGCGCCTTGTGCCTTCTGAACCGTGCGCCAGGCGTCATGCATGCCCATTGTACATAATTGTTTGCTGGCTTCCTGTGCCCCGTCCTGCGGCCGTAGTTCTTCGTTCCGTCCGGGCGCGATCGGAGGCACGTTCTTCAAGCTTGACCCGTCCAAGCTTCACCAGCGGTGGCATCGAGCAAAGTTCGTACCCCCACTCAGTACAGACCGCGCAGCCGGGGTTTCCCCGCGACTGCAAAGGTCGGCGTTTCCTAGAGCCCGTCGGCAGTCTGCGCTGCGTAGGTGCATTCTGCCGACGAGCACGCAGAGTGTGTGTCCCCGCATGGTCGCGTGGATACCTCGAAGGAATGCGCGGACTCGGAGCGAAGCACATACGTAGGACCTCCAGGTCGGCTCAATTAAGCCCGGCTGGTGTAGAGTAGCCGGAACGGCCTTGTACCCCCTCTCGGTATACCGTAGATGTCGACGTGAACCCCCCTGCTCGGTATGCATCTGTGCATCAAGGTCACTCAGCGAGCCAGCGAGCTAGAAGCGCGTCGGCGCAGCAGACAGACCCTGACCGTGACCGCGCCTCTGTGCGCATCAATCCCGCCGATCGACGACTTTCCCAGAAAATCTCGATCCCACACTTTTGCCAGGTCTAACCCGAAACGGACGCGTACACAAACCGACACAAGTGCGTCATGCGTCGTGTCGCCGGATGCTATAAAACGTGCATTGGGAGGGGGATGGGGTGGTGGTTATGGGGAGGACGGCGGGCGTACGCGAACGCACGAAAGCATCGGGCGGGGGAAGAGGGGAGTTAGACAGCGGAACTAGCTAGTCAAATCGCGGAACTTACAGAAGTAAGGAAGCATATACCGTAGCGCTAGCGTAGAAGCAAGCCTGAGCGGCGCATAAAAGCAGTAAACGGAGACTCCAGACGATATGAGGCGACTGGAAACGTAATAGAGAGCATACGAGGCGAACCACGGTCCGAACACCCGCGCCGCGCTTCTACATAGCCACTGAAGTGGTGGCCTTTATCTTTGCGAGTTCGTCTAGCAGCCTCGCCCGCTCGTTGAGCAGCGCAAGCGTATACTCCGTCGTCGGAGCATTGTGCGGGGTCATGATCCGATGGGGGTCGCGGTCCGAAAGCGGGTGTGGTCGTTGATAGGCGGATGGGTGTGGATGTGGATGCGACGGCGATGCGGACAATCCAGCGTACGACTTCGCGCGTCGACTTGTGGACGTAGATAACGGCGCACGGGGCGGAGATCGGCGCTCGTAGTAGGACTCGAGCTCCGAGGTTTCGTTTGCCTTGTCTATCCACCCATCATAGCGGAAGGGAGGGGGTCTTGGCAGGGGGCGGTAGGTCATCCTCCTCATCCTCGCGCCCATCCATACTCGCGCAATGGCACATGGACGTCGCGTTTGACACGTCAAGTTCGCGATCGAGGACAAACGACGGGTCCTCAACTTCATGAATACAGCGTGGTGGCGGTCTGCCAGCGCCCGTCGAGGATGTGCTGCGGCGAAGAGCGGAGGAAGGGGCGGGCGGCAGCGAGGGCAAGTCGGGCAGAGTTTGTGTGAGGGATGTGAGCTGCTCTGACGCGAAGGACGACATGCTCGTGTCGGAGTCGGCCACGCCGGTCTGCATCATAGACAGATTTGAGTGGATTCCGCTGGTGATGGTGGATTGTGTGGATGGGGAAGTCGCCCGGCGGCGGGTGCTCGGTCGCAAGGATGGGGGGCGGTCGTCCTCAGGTTGCGATGGACCTGGGAGGAGGCCCTTCCGCCTCCCAAGCCAACACAGGAGCTCACCGATGAACTCAACTTCCTCCTCCTCTCCAGCCGCCAGCCGACGCGGGTCGACTTCGCTTAGCCCAACGTCTTCGCCGCCGAGTACATCACTCTCGAATACTCCGAGGAATATCTTCATAGCTTGGACCTGGTTCGTGAAGTCTCGCGACGCGCGGATTGTGGGAGGAATAGGAAGGCGGGACTCCAGGATTGACTCGAGGATACCGAGGAGGAGACCCGGAGTTAGGTCCCAAGGAGTCTCGAGAACGAAAGGCAAGGAGATGTTCAGCTTGTTGATGAGGTCGTTCAAGCTATCCACGAGATCCAGAGCATGAGCATGTGGTTCTGGTTGTAAGTAGTCCATGGTTCCTGTGGTTACAGTCTGCCGAAGAAGGGAGAAGGTGCCAACACTCAGACTATGGTGGCCACAGCGAGTGGACGTTGGATAAGCGGCGCTCCATCGGCCGGACCGCCTTCTGTTTGGCTGTGTTGTACAGCGGCCTGTGATCCTAACATAGCCAAACACCTCCGGATGCGAAGGTATGACGTCACTGGTCCCAGTCCTCTTCCTGGTCCCGGTCCTACCTCCGTTGTTTATCCCGCGATCTTTCCTCACTATGAACTCATTCGGATGAGGTATGTGCTTAATTGGCGAAAATGAGTGCCTCGTCCCGTCGGCGGACAGCACATGGACAGGGACAGGTGTCCTCCGAAAATTCACCGCCATTCAACTCAGTCAGTTGCCTGCGGCTTCGGGTACAAATAAGTGCATTATTTAGGACGTCTTCACTTCCCTGGGAACACATACTCGCTGATAGCAGGGCACAGTTGATGATTACCTGTTTGATACGTAACATGCCAGGATCCACCATTCTGTTGACCTCGTTGCAAAACCCATGTGTTAGAGCTCATCTCGGCTCCGAGAACCTTTGTAGGTAGCAATCTGTCACGGATATCGAACAACTACAATTACGACATGCACAAGCCAGAAATTAGAGTAGCCTCTCGAAGCAACCCATGCACACGCACATTCGTGACCTCTACTTCTGGAAGGCTCGGAGCAATACACAATTCTAGAAGAGTGACCCACAGTAAGTGGATATGAGTCAATTCTAACGAATCGTATTTACTTGTGTACAGTACTTAGTCATGGAAAGGCAAACTTGTGAGGTGTGGAGGGAGCATCCGCCAATTGGAACAGCGCGCCTAATGTGAAAGCGTGAGAAGCGCCAATTCCGTCGTCGCAGTTGCGGACATTGGCAACGGGATAGATTTGGACCCCCTTGCATCTTCCACGATGACGACTTCTCATCGCACATCGTTGCCTCAAGCTGCGTTCGCCCCTCGACGGATCGTGATGCGCGTGGGGTTGCAGGGTGCAAGATGTCCTTGAAGCTTGAGCGGTTGCCAACTTGTTGTAAGTAAGAATATAATGGTATCATCACCTGCGCGGGGATCGCCCTCTAACCGTCCGCCTGACCAGCCAGATATCTGTGACCACCTTATGGCCACCATGTGCAAACGCTCCACCGGCAATTTCTGCCACTCTGCATGCCGTCACGCGTCCTGTTCAGTCGCGACCAAGCAGCGAAGCGAACCCTGCAAGGAGCCCGTGAATTTCTGTAGCGCTGAAACCTCTTATATACGCGCAGGAGGTCGAACTATATCGTGTCTCCAGGCCGCTTCCTCCACCGCTCGTCACTCTCTTGCTCGATTTCTGACCGGCTACGATGCGTCTGTCTCTTCTCACATCTTTTGCTGCCCTTGCAGTCAGCTCGTATGCCCAGTCCTCTTCCGCCGACGCATACGTCGCATCCGAGTCTCCCGCTGCAAAAGCGGGACTCCTGGCAAATATCGGTCCTGACGGGTCCAAGGCCAGCGGTGCAAAGGTGAGCAGCGCACAATTGGAGCATGGTGCAAAGTTCGGATGCGTGTTACCTCCGGCTTCCCTTCCATGTGCACGTCGCGTAGAACACTCACACATGACCGCGTCTGCGCGTCTCTCCTTGACAGGCCGGCATCGTGATCGCCAGCCCGAGCACATCGAATCCCAACTACCTCTACACATGGGTCCGCGACTCGTCCCTCGTGTTCAAGACCCTCATCGACCAATTCACGACTGGCGAAGATAACTCTCTTCGTGGTCTGATCGACGAGTTCACGACAGCCGAGGCCGGTCTGCAACAGACGTCGAACCCCTCCGGGTCAGTCAGTACCGGCGGTCTGGGAGAGCCCAAGTTCAACATCGACGGAACTGCGTTCACCGGCGCATGGGGACGACCTCAACGTGGTGAGTATCTCATCTACTGTCCCTTTCAAGGAAGCTTCCATGCTTATACGGTGCCAAGATGGACCCGCACTTCGATCGACGGCCATCATCACGTACGCGAACTGGCTCCTCGCAAACGGCAACGGCACCTCGTATGTTCAGAACACGCTCTGGCCGAGCATCAAGCTCGACTTGGATTACGTTCAGAACGATTGGAACCAGTCCACGTATGTCCCCTTGAAATTCCAGGTATATGCGCTCAGAGCTGACATCGAGCGTGGTGCAGCTTCGACCTCTGGGAGGAGATCAACTCCTCGTCGTTCTTCACGACCGCTGTTCAGCACCGCGCGCTCCGTGAGGGTGCAGCATTCGCCAAGACGGTTGGACAGTCTTCGGCCGCTGACGGGTATACGACGCAGGCGGACAATCTTTTGTGTTTCCTTCAAGTAAGCTCCGAGCCCGTGTGTGGTCACGAGCTGTAGTCGTTGACGTGCTTCCCGTCCAGTCGTACTGGAACTCCGACGCGGGTTACGTAACTTCGAACACGGGGGGTGGTCGCTCTGGCAAGGACTCGAACTCCCTACTCGCCTCGATCCACACCTTCGACGTTGATGCCGGCTGCGACGCCGCAACGTTCCAGCCATGCTCGGACAAGGCGCTCTCCAACCTCAAGGTCTACGTTGATTCGTTCCGCTCCGTCTATGGCATCAACAACGGTATCGCCGCCAATGCTGCTGTCGCAGTCGGTCGTTACCCTGAGGATGTCTACTTCAACGGCAACGTGAGTTCATCCATGTGTAGCGTGTCATATCTTATCTAACCGACGCAAATATTTTCGCCCAGCCCTGGTACCTTGCCGTGTTCGCCGTCGCGGAGCAGCTCTACGACGCTCTCATCGCTTGGGAGAAGCAAGGCTCGCTCGAAGTGACTTCCACCTCGCTCGCCTTCTTCAAGCAGTTTGATTCCTCGGTCACCGCCGACACCTATCACTCGGATTCCTCGACCTACAGCTCGCTCACCTCTGCCATCAAGACCTTCGCCGACGGCTTCCTCGAGATCAACGCCAAGTACACGCCCTCGAACGGTGCACTCTCCGAACAGTTCGACAAGAGCTCCGGCTCCCCCCTCTCCGCCGCCGACCTCACCTGGAGCTACGCCTCGGCACTCACCGCCTTCGCCGCGCGCTCGGGCAAGACGTACGCGAGCTGGGGCGCGTCGGGCCTGACCGTCCCGAAGCAGTGCGAAGGGAACGCGGGCCCGACGGTGTCCGTGACGTTCAACGTGCAGGCGACGACGGTGGAGGGGGAGAACATCTACATCACGGGCAACACCGCGGCGCTGCAGAACTGGAGCCCGGACACTGCGCTGCTGCTGTCGGCGGCGAACTATCCGACGTGGAGCATCACAGTGACGCTCCCCGCGTCGACCGTCGTAGAGTACAAGTACATCCGCAAGAACGGCGGGCAGGTGACGTGGGAGTCGGACCCGAACAACTCGATCACGACGCCGGCGAACGGGTCGGTCACGCAGGACGACACGTGGCGGTGAGCCTCAGTCTGAGAGGGCCCTCGTTGAGGTTCGGGATATGTTGTGCTTTGATGTGTTGAGTCCGGATAACGTGGGACTGTATCATAGGTTCATAGACGCTCGGGGAGTTGCGGGCTGTTGGAGGCTGTTGGAAGCGAGCCAGCCTAGCTCATTACACGACGACCATTCGACTCTTATCCAATAGTTTGTCTATCATTAGTGTGACTCAATGAGATTCAGAGAAGGAGACTGGCCTCCCGACATCGACTTGTGTAGTCTCAAATTGTGGCGCATCCCAGATGCACTACAGTTTCACGCCTGCACTGACAGTACGTGATCTCAACAGTCTAGCTGCATCCTTCGAACTGACCGAGTCGTGTTGTCTCATCGTACGTAGAAGCCGGTACGGTAGGCAGTGGCACTGCGAGTACGGGTCCGTTGTTCCCGCGATTGATATGTAGGTACGCTTATCGTCATTAATCGCACGTGTGCCACTTCATATCTGAAGCTATTTACGGGTACGACATTAATTGCTGACCGCATACTTAAAGTGCTGACATGGACTGCAGATACGTATACAACCTCCCACGTACCTTCGACCGTCTGAGAGCGCCGTCCGAGTTCAGCTTTGGGTTCACGGGTGTCGTGGGATTCCGTCCCTTTTGCGATCTACAATCATCTCGCAGAAGTCGATGGGCAAGATGATATGAGCCGCAGGTTTCCTTCAAGCTTGCAGTACTACGAGTCCCCTGCGGTCCAGATCCTACGGCGAGGAAGCTGCGCCTACCTCCACTGCCTACAGCATACGCTGTTTCACCCCCCCTCACGTCTACCTCATGTCAGTTCAACTCGATCCAACCAGGATTGTGGCGGTTCAAGACGCTCAGTAAGTGTGCCCATCGTACTTTAACGTCCATTCGTAACGTGGCTAGACTCACGTTAGTATGATTTCAGTTTCATAGGAAAGCTTATAACCGTGGGCACCGCTGGCCGTGTACATGTTTTGTGGATTTCGTTCAGAGAATTGACGTTTGTAGTTCTAGTCGGCTACGACTATCTCCTCACAGTACAGCGTGAATCACGTCTGTTTTGGCATCGGAGAATAAATGCTTCCGCGACGTTATTCTTCGCCAATCGCTACCTTGCTCTGGGCTACTATGTCGTCCTCGCCTATTACCGGAGTCTCTCGTTTCCACACATAGTGAGTCATCTTATTCATTATGGACGACAAATTTGTGGACTCATGGCTGCATACAGGAGTAGGCTTATGCAATCTCCACCGTGCTATTTGACAAGCTGGACACTGATATATCGGGACAGGGGTTGCCGGACGCAGTACTACATCGATTCTGCAATAAGACACCTGCAATACATTCCTTGGACAGGTCAGTTTGCTTTTATGTGGATGCAAGGGAACCTGCGCTGACTTCCTGCAATGAGAACAGCTTTTTCCGCATTGCGAGTGTATGCTCTGAGCCAACGGAATTGGCTTCTAACCGGAGTCACTTTCTTTTGGTCTTTCCTTGCCTTCCCTCTCGAATACTACGTACGTCTCGTTATGCAGACTCCCTGTCCACTCCACATGATACAACACCAAACTAGGGCGACTTTCATCTTGAGTCCTTCGTCGATGATCCGAGTCTACTGTTAGGGTGCACGCCAACAGAGGCGACACCTGGCTCCCTGGAGACACTGTGAGTACCATACTTCTTCGTTCGAACATTTGCTGAGCAGCGTTACAGTGGCTAGTACTGTCCCATACTCATCGGAGCATTTCCTCGCCACTCATGCTGACTTATTGGCACAGGCTTCATTTTTGTTCGTGGAGGGCAGATCATTGCAGACGCCATCGTGATTGGAGTCACCTGGAAAGCCACGCATCACGCACGCAATGGAGGAAACAGATACTTTCTGACAACGGTCATGTTCAGACATAGTAAGTGGCCAGCAACAGCGAGTGGGGACTGCGATCCCATGCTGACATGATATACAGGCACGCTGTACTTTGTGTGAGTGGTTCGCACTCCCCCAGCATGCATAGCCATTCAAGATGGTCGTAGCATCATCCTGTCGATGAACGTCCTACAAATACTGTTCACCTTGATCCCGGTGAGGCATACGCCCCTGCGACCTCCCGACGCACAGATTGCATGCTCATAGACCCATTAACTTGACTATCAGAACAGCATCTTCCATGCGCCATTCACAAACACATCTTACGTGGTCCGGTTTGCAGAGCCGTTGAGTCTCTCCCCCTTGGAAACATACTAGCCCTTGCACTCACGTTTGTTCTATCTAGCGTGACGACCATTCTCATCTCCCGCTTCATCCTCGATCTCCATGAAGCTGATCGCGGGATGGTGCATCATGGCGACTCGTCCATAATCCAAACCATGGGTTCCGATATCGGGCGGTTGCGCTTCAGAAGCAGTCGCTCATTGGAATTGACCGAGTGGTCCGTCAATTCCAATCCATCTCGCCACACCACGCCGAAGTGAGGCCTCGGTGGATCGACTCCAGTACACAAATGTGGCTGCAACCCGTAATGTAACAGTACTACTGGTACATCCCTCGCGACGATTCGATCACGATGCCTGCGAGCGGGCTGGTCACGCATAATGATATCTGGCGGCTAATCTCCGCCCGAGAGCGCTATCTCGTCGCGGTTGGGGGTGCGTTGCGCCTTGTGCGTGGAGCCTGGGTAGAGTACTTCGGATGTTCTTTTACGATATGCTCATGGATGCTCAGGCGGGACCACGCATAGGCGCGGAAGCAAACGGGCCTAACTACCAACACGACAATCATTGATACCTATGCCTGGACACTTTAGTGGTAGGGTCTGTATTTCAGTAATGACAGTCCATGTAAACGGTGCCATCAAAACGTGGCGATTCTGCATATAGCAATTCCGTGATGCGGGACCCCAAACACCTCTCTGCGTGGCGCGATTGGTTGGGCTTGTGGTTGTAGCGCTTGGGACGCCCGTGAGCCGTGGCCTTCACGTTCGACCTTCGTCGCACATGGAAAGGCGGGTGTTGCGCTCGGTATTCGTGAGGGGGGGGGGGGTGAAGGTTGGGACTCGGGTCTTGCATGGGGCCGGTCACCGTGGGCGGAGGGGTCTCCGTCTGGTGATTGCCCAACTTGAAGTCCGCATTGTCGGCGGGTGACGTAGAGTCTATCGTACTGCACTGTTGGTTCTTTTGCACCGTATGAATGCGTTGAACACTGCAGGCTCCTCTTCGTGAATTTGTGTAGTCGTGTGGCATAGTCAAGTCCCTCGCCGGTTAGCATAATCTGCCCATACTGCATTTACAGGGGACACGACATGTCACATTCTCGCTAACGGCTTGTTGATTCTGTACATGAGACTGGCAACCGTATACTACAGGTACAAAACGAGACACCGTAACACGTATCGTATACTACAGATCGTTCGCACCGTCAGAACGACAAAGACCGCGGCTTCCTGTATCTACGGTAAAAGGCGGAGGTACGTAGACACCGATCCGAAACACAATCTCGTAGTTCACCAAACGGGTCACGTTTGAAGAGGACCGGGACGGATACGACGCCGTGCTCGAGGACATCATCCAAATACTCGCACCCATCCTCGCAGTCGAAAGTCGACATGAGACGCCATACCACCATGGGCCCAAAAGGGGCGACGTTGTTCCTCACGCATCTGGCCTCGTCCTTGTCCAAGGGATCGAAAAAGCGGACGAGCGAGCCTCTGTCTCCAAAGTACCGACCCTGCTTTGGGCAAAGGAAACGGTGTCTCCAACACTCTTCCGCAGTAACCAGGGTGTCGCCGTCCATCTCCCGTCTGTAATCAGGCCATGCGGTGGGCGACACTGCCAGGGAAAACCCGTGCGCGAGGAGCCCGTCGAGCGTGGATGAGTCGTGAGGGGTAAGGTGCTCGAGCTCCTGGTCCGCGAGGAGGGCGCGGTGAGAGAACGTTAATTCGGGGTGACTACATCCGAAGCTGTACTGAGTCACGAAGTTTGAGAGAGCGGTACACGTTGACCTGGTGATGGGGGCTGCTGCTGAACAGGTGTACGACTGATGGATGTAGATCGCTTTTCCGTTTGTCAACCGAATGACTAGGGTTTGCGCGACGAGGCGCCGTAGGGCATGGAAGAGCGTGCTGCTCACAATGGCATGGCTGTCGATATGCGCCCGGATCGAGGGGTTATCCAGGACGGCTTCGCTGAAACGCTCGTACTGATAGTTACTAGCAAAGATTTCGAGGGATGTGGACCGATATGGTTCCTGGCGCAGAAGGAACGATAGTGCAACTTCCCCTCCAAACATTGCGCCGTGCTCGCTGACGGCATCTAGGAGAATAAGGGGCGAGGGGATAAACGCCCCCACGCGGGTTGTAAGGCTTCTCCGGAGAGAAGAGGTCGCGTGATGGTAGTTGGTGCGGCACGTTGCCCTCCAGCGGCAGATGTCGTGGATGTCTAGGCTGTCTGCGAACATCCCAGCGATTTCCGAGTGAACACTGGGGCATTGGGTGGACCGAAATCAGGTTCTGAGACGTCGGGATGAATGCTCACTTACCGAAGCAACGGGGGCAACGAGAGGGGCCGGTTGGGTCGACGCGCGCTATCCATAGGTCGGTGTGGGGTGTAATACCGAGGGACAAGGGGCGGAGCAGTTGGGAGGTACAAAGGGCGGAGAGGTTCCAATTTATGGGCGGGCGCACGGCGCAAAGTTCAGTGGCCAAATGTGTAGGGTTTGACGCATATGCCCTGCTTCCGAGCTCAGGCGTGGGCTCTTTGGCAACGGGGTATCTAATTCGCAGCGCTAGTTTTCTGTCGTTCAGAGCAGAAAGACGCGTAGATGAGGACCTGTGGTCGACGAGCCGGGGAGCGCACGCGCTGCGGTTGTCCAAAGGAAGTTTCGAGCCTGCCGAGATGGTGTTAAATGATTACCTCAGATTCTTAGCTATTAGGTGTGATGCTTCACTGGTGTTGTGTCGTGTGCGGACACCGGTGTTTGTGCTTCTTGCACACTGTGGAGGGGGGGGGCTACGCATACGCACGGAGATGTGAATCAAAAGGGTATAGAGGGTGGGAGGCGCGCTCACGTAGCGAGTCGCGGAGTTGGAATGCAGTAGTTGGACGCCTCTAGATCTCGGTGGATTGCTGCGCTCGGTTTGTGTTGTGGTTGCCGTGGTGAATAACGCAGACCCGCCGCTGACGCGCCAGCGCGGGTCGTGCTGCATGCCGCGTGCCGGCGGCAGGGCAAGCGCCCGTCGGTGTATCCTAGTAGCGATGAGGGTCGGTACTCACGCTGCTGTTGGCCTTGTCGTCCGTGGTGTAGGGTGCTCTTAGTTCCTCGTCGGTACGTGTTACACACATCTGACTCTCCGCGGTTATGTTAAGGGGCGTCATTACATTCGGTTGCTAGGTGAATCTGCGCGGCTTTCGGTGAGTGGTGTTGTTTTACTGACGATCCCCCTGAGTCGGTATGTACATCGTGTGGTAATTCAGACGGGTGTCGTTGTCGAGGGCTTGGAGTCTCTTCAGTTCCGTGCATAGCTCTTGTGAGAGGCGCTGCTCTATTTTTCCTGGAGTGAAAGGCCTGAGTATACATAATCCGCTGAGAGCGCGGACCCTCGACAGCATGACGTACGCCCCTTGCAGGCTTGCCGCGGTGGATAGATTGACTATTGCGGCATCGAGGGACCGACCTTGGGATTTGTAGTCCGTATACGCATACGCTGGGAGGAGTGGAAGCTGGAGCCTCGAAACGTTGCTTTTGCACAGTACGCCTGCGACGCTTCTTGTCCATTGAAACGTTGTCCATTCGGGGAAAATTGGGACAATATCGAGGGTTGCGTTTTCGCAGACCTTACCTGCTCCAGGGATATGCACATATGCCACGACCGGGTGCCTCTTTCCGCCCTCTTCTTCGTACACTATATCTCTTAGTGTACCTTCGGTGCCATTGACAACGCCGTTTGTGAACGCGAGGTTTTCCTGTACCATGACTTTCATACCTGGGAACAAAGGCAGTTTCCCTATGCTATCATGTGTTACAGTTGAAGAAAGTGCCCACAACTGGGTGCGCTCTTCGTCTCGAGGAGTCTGGCCAGAAATTCTGTCCCTTGCGTGGTATAACTGGATGGTACCTTGGATATTACGGGCGTGGTGGCCCATGATTCGAAGGTTCAGGAGGTCTCTAATTTTTTTCCTTCCAACGATGATGGGGGCGTCTGCGAATTTTCGCGGGTCCTCATTGTGTGGATCGAGACGGTCGGCTTACCGGGTCTGGAGTATGTTGAAGTCCGATGGTGTGTTTTCCTCCTTTGTGTTTGCTCTTCCTTCACGGATTCTACTGAGAAGATCGGCGTATAGTTTGTCTCCTGACTGACGTTGGTTGGTTTTTAGGAGGACGACTTTGCTCACAAGGTGCCAAAGGTATGCTCCCATGAGAGCGCTGACGTTTTTTTTTTGTTCGCAATTCTGCAGCCCAGGATTTTGCACAAGACTATGGCTGTATAGCGGTGGGTCCCGCACAGGGCGCAACTGGCCAAAGTCACCTGTGAATATGATGTTAACACCCCCGAAAGGTATCTCGCTAGATTGATCATTGGAACCCTTCGCTCGTTGCAGGCGCACGTTGAGCTGACTTAAGAACGTTGCTCCTATCATAGACACTTCGTCTAGAATCAGGTACTCTACATCCTCCCACAGCTTGCAGAGTTCTTGAAGGTCTCGTCCCCGCTTATCTGGAAGGAAGGTGAGTGAGTGAATTGTGTGACCCCCGATAAGGATGGCCGCAGCCCCTGTTGGCGCAGCTACGAGGATATTATTAGCCTTGCCAGAAATTTGGAATAGGCGTAAGATGGAGTTGACGACATGGGATTTCCCAGTACCTCCGACTCCTCCGATGTACATTAGGAGCTGGGGCCCACTGCCCATAGAGTGACGGGCAACTATTTCGAAAGCTCTTAGTTGTTCAGGATTAGACCGGAGATTTTTTTCGATGATTACCTGGGCGATGAGGTCTTCGGAGTCGAACCCGACGTCACCGACCGATGGACGTTGTTGCGATGAGTTACCATCCCCGACGATCATGGTGTCTACAATCGGATCAGGGTTCGTCCGCGGTCGAACATTTCTATCTTCACGACCTGTACGTTCATGCTCGGGCTCTTCTGGACGTCGTTTTCTTTTCAAACGGCGCATATGTGCACGGTCTGCTGCGACCTCCACCCTCTTGTCTTCGGTGAGGACTAAGGCTGCGCCATACTGCTCAACTGGATGAGGCACCGCGCCCCTTGGTGAAAATTGGGCGTCGATTGCGTGCCTGAACCGTGTTCCGATCTCCTTGTCCAATTCGCGGATGAGCGTGTTTTCAGTCGAGGCCTGTTCAGCCACGACGTCTACGTCCCCGCCATCTAGCGCAGGCCTGTCAGCATATGTATCCACCGAATGGGCAGGTACCGGGGTGGCGTTCATCACTGGCGCAGCGCGCTGGGCCATCTTAAATGCGAGATTTGCCTTGTCACGGGCCTCTTTGCACTCGGTGAGGACGTTCATGTTATGAATGATGCGCATGTGGTTGGGGTTGATATGGTGCGCTCGACTCTCGTAGGCATCGTACCACGTTTGCCCTTCGTCTCTCAGGTCGCGGGGGTGCCTCCAAGGAATGAACAGTGCGAGTATAGTACGGGCCCACCGTTCTCTCTCCTCGACACCGCGGTCCGGGCGAGGAATCTTGTCGCCTAATAGTACAGGTACAACCCATATTGTCCGCTTCCGCACAATGTGTGTATCTTGCTGCGGATGTTCGGGGTCCAGTGTACCTCTAGGTTCTTCTGGTCTGCCTCTGGAAACAGCCCCGGTCGGGTCATCTTGTCTGCGAGACACCCTATGGTTCTCACCACTTTTGGTGACCTTTTCCGTCATGCCTGTGTACTCGTAAAGACCCATCGAGTCAAACGGCTCTTCTCGAGGGCGGAACAAGTAATCTTGCTGCTGGTTGACTGCTGATATATGGCCTGCACTTAGGACGAGAGTCACAGAATTGTCGTCTTCTTGCAGGGACTCGAGTGAACGTGAACTGCCATCTGTCGAGAAGAGCCCGTCACCTGCTGGGTGTTGCTGTACAGGATTATCTGCAGGTTGCGGTACGTACTGGGCTTCGTCTGCTCCGGCTGTAGTATCTTCGTCGTTCTTCCAGTAACGGATCACCAGTCTCTCAAAACTACCGTAATGTAAGACTCTGAATTTGTCGCTTTTGTAGCAGTCACCTCCTCCGAGTAGGTAGCTCATGACCTGCTGGTGCGGTATCTCCTGCCTAGCCATCATACCGTTCACCAGCATCGTCAGCGCAGTCGTTTCATTTGTACGACCCCACTCAGGCTCCTTCTCCTGCTTCTCGTGGGTTCTGTTTATAGCGTACAGCAAAGCTGCAAGGCCTGCGTGTGCGGGAAGGGACGCCTTCGTTATGTAGTCGGTGACATAATAGATGAGAGCTTTCGCTCGCTCACCGGAACCGATGTGTTTAATTTCCATGTTCGCTCTCAAGAGGAATATAATGACATCGTTGTAACTGGCGATCCGAGGGTGAAGACGCCGAAGTAATATTGCACCGCTGTCTTCGTCTACGCATGTATGCTCTTGGGTTGATCTGTCTATCCGCATTCTACAAGTTTCGTCTGTGCGGGGCTCTGTAGGGGATAAGTACTTCCAGCATGTCTCAGTGTGTTGATGCCAATTTGTATTAGTCACTAAATCGTTGACGTCGGAAGCGAATTGCATTGCGAACAGTGACTGCCGGATGCTCTGTATTTGAGGTCCAAGTGTTGTGCCGGGATCGACGTAACCTGGAAGTCTGTTGAGTTGGGGGCGTTGCATTCGCCCTGTCGACTCCTTTACAACCATGCTGGTGCCTAACAATTCGCACTTGATCAGGCTTTCTAGCCACGCGAACAGATCGGCCTTGTACTGAGTCGATTCGGCCATCATGTCCCTCATTTCCTGTGGAGAAGGATGGCCTTGTAACCATATCAACATATGACAGTGCAGAGTACCTCGCCCTTGAGTCTCCACTGTCGCATAGTAGCCCGTGCACTTTCCGAGGAGACCGGGCTCCTCACGTCCGTACCGTAAAATGATGTGTATGAACTTCGAAATCATCTCATGGAAAAATTTCGCACAAGCGGCTGGGTGGTCAGCAACCAAAAGCTTTCTGTCCCACAGGTCCTTTTCTTGCCCCGCTTCCAGGTGCTTAAGGCTGATGTCATCCCCAGCGAAGAGCCGTACGAGCGGGTGGTTGACATCCGACGGGTTTAGCGTGATGAAAAAGGCCGGAGTCCCCCGCATATTAACCAGCGCCCTGATTTCGTTTCTCATCTTCAACTTGTAGCCTGTTGTTCCGGGAACGTCGTGCAGTAGCGTTCCCACACTGTTGACTAGGGAGAGGAGCCGTGTCTGCTCTGGAGTAGTTGCTTCGAACCGCCGATTGGATTTGAAGCTGGCGATAAGGTGACTGAGTTCGTCCTTGTCTGTACTGAGAAGCTCGTGGATAATCCTCGTCTGGTCCGCAGCCTTCACCCTAAAACGCACCGATTCACACACAGCCTTCTTCTGCAGGATGTTGTAGTATACAAAGGCGAAATCGGGGTCTCTTTCAAACCGGTTGTCATCCAGCTCGAGAAGGTACTTGAGCTGCTCTTCCATCGTAATGGGGATCTGTCGCCCTGGCTCATGGAAGCCACCTATTCCCCATGGGTCAAGATGGGGAAAAAGCCATGTCAAGAGACTCGGGTTCTCGAAGTCAGGAACAAACCGTTCTCCACCGAGAGATCGTACCAAACGTCCATCCTCCAAACAGTGCGATAGCGCCGTTAGTTTCATCCTGTGGTATGAATGTGGCGACTCATCTCCCAATGTATACCCCACGTTTTCCATTAGCAAACCTGTGTGCACAGGGTAGTCATCGGTTTCCCTTGGCTCCCTGTCAGCATAACCCGACACGGACGAGCGGGTTGCGATGCTATCCTCAATGAAGCCGACATCGAGGGCACACGGTACTCCTTCATCTTGACCGTCTGTACCTGCGCCGAAGAGACTGTCCAAGTTTCGTTGACTGAATCCGTGGAACTCCGTGTCACACGCGTAATGAGGGTTTTCTCCAACCAAAAACTGAATCATCGTCAGCATCCTAGACTTCCTCATGAGGATTGGACCCAATCTCCCGATGTTTTCCTTCGTTGGCCTAGCCTTGGCCACGTACACAGCGCACACTGTATCCCGAACCATCTCGGGTGGGGGAGGTAATGCTGAAGTCAATGTAGTTGAATTCTGAGGCATGACGAGAACATTTCCTTTAACGCACCACTGACTTCGAGACCTCGCGTCTCGCCGATGCTCGGTATTTGTCTCCGCTGTCTTGTCGCGCCCCTTCCCTGACGCAAGCTCTGTAAACCGGTAAGAAATCCTGCTGCTGCGTGCGCATGCGAGGAGCTGGTGCTCTGTATAGGTGGACGCACAAAACGCCGCCTTTGGCCCTGCTGGGAGCTCTTCGTGCCCGTAGTATAGCCAATTCGCGAGAGACAGTCGCGGCATTCTCCGTTTGACGACTAAGTCGCGATGGCACCTCTCGCACATGAGGACATTTCCGACCCTGTCGCGGTCAGCGAGGCCCTTGGGGTTCAGCAGCGCCTCGTTATACGCGGCGAAGTTATAGGTCGTAGGCAGCACCTTGCGAGGGAGGTCGTCGTTCCTCAGTAACGTCAGATCAAAGTCAGCCGGTGAAACGTTAGAAATACTTTGTGATAGTACACGCCGCCCACAGGGCCCACAGACCGACATCCGGAAATGCTCAGTCGAAAACGCGGTCTGCCACTCACTTATTATTGTGGAACGAAGTGCTTCACTGGCAATCTGTGTATACCGGTGTTCGATGGTCGACGCCATAGGCACGTAACTCAGCCTTGCACGATCGACTTGATCTTGCAGACGAGGCCGCCGAAGCCGTCGGAAGACGACCACCATCCTTCCACAATCTCGTGTACACGTATGGTGGAGCAACCTATCGACAAGCGCCGCCGTGGATTCCCGTATACGGAGAGGGATTACGTGCCCATGAGCGAGTTCCCGGAGGTCATTTGCGCGCCACAGTCGGAAAACGGCCAACAGGGTCGATAGCCTTGCGTTTAGTATCAAGTCGCCTTCCTGCAGCGCAGCCTCAGACCACTGGAAGCTATTTGATATCGTTAGTATTGCTGCAACAGTGTGACAAAAGTCTAAGTCATCTGGTTCGACACCGCACGAGTCCATACCAAGGCCTTGGCTCGTGACATCGCGAACCCGACCTTTACGGGACGCACGTCAGCGCTAAGGTTCCGGTGAAATCGCAGGTGCAGACACGCTCACCAGCGACCATGTCGCCATTTGGAGGGGGTGGAGCAACGAGGGTAAGACGTAAGTCATCCTGATGGTCTTATCCAGGGAGGGAATGTCAGCGGCTTCGGGACAGACAGCATAGGGACGGCTCCCTCACCTAAGGGGCCCTCGCGCTCGACGGTTGTCTCAAGGACCGCTGTGCTTCTAGTAGCCGGAGCCGTGTCTAGAGCATTGGTGCCAGCTGTGATTTGTGCTTAGGTCAGTCGATGTTCGTAAGAGGTTATGTTGCAAATGGCAACTCTAACCTGGTCGATTAGAGACAGTGCTGGATGTAGTGCTTTGAGGAGACGGTCTTTCTGGTACCGATCTCCTTGCATCCGAATACATTGCAATACGTGTATCGACCGCTCGTAGTGAGCAGTTACGTAGATGAAGGCTTGCAAGAGGGGAGGGCGTTTGTCTGAGTCTGCCGTATGAGTGGTTCGATATATTATAGCTCGGGCGCCTTTCCTGGCTGTGGGGGAAGTGGCTTATGTAAATATGCGCTCCGATCCCAGCTGGTGGCGCTGTAGCCCTCGCGTTTGGGTTGTTCGCAACACTCCCTCTGGATCGACATCGGCTGTGCTGTGAGACGGTACGTGTTACCGTGGCGACGCCCGAATCGTACCTACGTTCCTATAACAACGGTTCAACAGCACCTGGGGGCATTGGAGGGTATGTCAAGAACCTCTCGTTTTAGAAACAACGTTGCCCACAGGTTCGCGATCCAGCCTGTTTAACCCTGTGTACGTGCACTAGCACCCTGCTAGCCGTACTCCGTGTACGTTGGTAAGCACCCTGTGTTGTGGAGATGTCCCTGGTAGTGCTGACCTCGGAGCTTCACTTGTGTGCAGTGCACGTTGCCCACTAGTTTGTACATTTAGTCACCTCGCATTCGACGGCATTCGGAACTTGATGCACACGTTTCGGATGTGCGTTGCATCTCGGCCGGTCGTGACCGCTCGTACGGGAAGAATCGCGACATGGCTACGCCCGTCTGCGAAGCGCGTCAGAGCTGCAGTCGTGTGTTTCTATTCACAGGTCTGCGAGGATGTTGCAGGTGCGAGCGTCGCTCCCATGATGTCGTTGTGTGACGACATGGACTACGTTGATTGTGTTTCCTGCAAAACCGTGAGTTTTTTCACCTTTCACATCCGGCAGTGAATCTCTTATACAAAGGGACTGCTTCACTTCCAGTACCCTTTGCTTGCTCGACCACCATGTCTAGGACAGAGCGCCTTCTAGGCGTCCTGCGCCAGATGTTGCATACCGTCCGCTCAAGGGCCATCGACCACCGTTCGCTCCTGCCAAACGATGAAGCTACCGTTGTCTTGTGCCAACGTCGGTATACAGAGTGGCTCTGTGACCGGGATATCAAGTACGTCCACTTTCTGGTATGCTTCGTTTCGGTATGTTTATTGCCCGCCTTTCAGTGCGTTCCGAGTCTACACACACCCCGACTTGGTCGGAACGCGTGTACTCCCACTTTCTGGGCTCAGTCCGCCTTTAACATGGGGGTACCGAAGCCGAGATCGCGACACCCTCTACCACGGTTCACGACCTTTCGTATTCTTCATACCTTCATCGGTTACGTATATCACCCTACGGGAAGACGACTCGCGACGGCATTGCCTTCTGTTAGAACTCACGCCCTTGGCTCTCCACGATGTGATAGCTCTCGATATGCTTGCAGGATTTGCCAGGCCCGTATCCAGTGAGTACATCGTACCTGCTGACGAGCGGTGGGACTGATTATACGCCGTAGACGCTTTCCCCCGCACGATAGTAATAGAAAGCACCATTGAATCTCAGGATGATGTGAGCGGCTTCCGTTGAAACTGTAGGCACTGACTGATGACGGTGCAAGCGTTTTATGTCAGACCGCGCGTTCGGGTCGCCAGTCGGCGAGATTGCTTGGGCAGATGTTTTTACGGGCGACTACGTTTTGGCAGAGTTGTCTGTGTCTCGTGTGCTCGACACTGCTGATGGGTGGTCTTTGAAGTTTGAGCTATTGCACGTTACTAGGCTTGCGACTTCGCCTTAGATCCGAGTACCACGATTTCCTTTACCTACAAAGTACACGTCCTTAACAACTCCTTGTGCGGCCAGTTAAGATTGTATGTTAGCGAGTGTACTTCTCGACATTTGGTGGTGTGACTATGTCGAGAGGGGGGTAGGGGAAACGTGCCGTGCCTGCGGACGCGTATTACCTTCAATGTAACATTGTCGGCCTACCTGCATCGTTGTTATGGCACTAACTGCGAGCCCCCACTTCAACTGCGCGCATATGGCGCGGAACCTGTATGGAACGTACCGAGAACGGGCATCGGGGAGGTGTACACGCTGAACTTCCTGAGTTTTTCCAGATTCCGTCGCAGCACTATGGGCCCCGCAGTTCAAGACGCTGAACTTCAAAGGTTAAAATTAGAACATCGAGAATGTGCGAGACTCCGTACTCGGCATGTCACAGAAGGTTCCCCGAATTTCAAAGGGATTGAGGCTTTTGCTGCCAGCAGCCCCCAACTAACTGTCTGTGGGTAGATCCGTCTCCCTGGAAAACTTGTTACAATTCCAGAGCCCCTCGGTCTACCCGCTAACACCGCCTACGCGTCTCGCACACGGTGGATGGGAAGAATGCACCGCCGTATCTCGTAACCCACTGCCCTCCATGATGCTCCATCCGGCGTTAGCCCTGCATACGTACCCGGTGTGCAAGGGGCTCGTCACCATCCTCCGATGAGCCCGTGGGATGCGAGGAATGTTACACACACGGACTATCTCTGCTGATCGTTAGGGCGTGCAGGGGACGCCCTTCCACACAAAGAAGTTTTGCAGCCTCTGTGCCCGTAGTACTTCGGCACCTGACATTTCGATATGTTGCGATCTGCCTCGCCGCCTCCCGGGGTCGCTCAGCTGAGAGCCTGCGCAACTTTGCGCGCACATTTGCATTGTTTTATTATTGTGTATTGACTTCGTATCTAGCTACAGCGTCGCCTCGAGTTGCTTCGACCCGATTACGTTGCTAGGGTTCACGGGTGGCCACGGACACTGAGACTGACGCCAACGTGCTTCTCGGCCGTGAATGTCGATCGATCCCCTTGTATGGTATGTAGATCTTTTAGCGCCGTCGTCCGGGATAAATCTTGACCTTGGCTGCGAACCTGCCTACACATCCCCCCCTCCACCTTTCACCTCTCGACGATGTGTAGTGTCGATGCCTTATTACGCGAAGATGCCGAGCGTTTTGTCCTGTTTCCTATTCGCTATCCTACGGTGCGATATACCCCTCATGTTTCAAATTGTGTGCGGATGGTGCTGACTTGGGGGCGTCTTAGCTGTGGGAGAGGTACAAGGTCTCGCAACGCTCGTTCTGGACACCTGAGGAGATCGATCTCTCGGGTGATCTGGCGGATTGGACTGATGCTCTTTCTGCCGACGAACGCCATCTGTTTTCTACCGTTCTCGCCTTTTTCGCGTCGGCGGACGGGATCGTAGGGGAGAATCTGGTGCAACAGTTTTACACAGACGTTGGGGCTTCGGAGGCAAGGTGTTTCTACGGTTTCCAGCTTATGATGTGAGTTGTCTGGAGCGTTGCGCTATAGGACGGTCTGCTGACGGCCTGTCAGGGAGAACATTCACGCTGAGACGTATTCACGGCTCATCCAGGAGTTGGTACTCGATGGCGACGAGCTAAAGCGGCTGTTTGACGCGGTTAATACCATACCCGCGGTCAAAGGAAAGGCGTTATGGTGTCTGAAATGGTTTGACCGCAGTGTCCATTCCTTCCCAGTTCGCCTTCTCGCGTTCGCAATCGTGGAAGGGGTGTTCTTCTCGTCCTCGTTTGCAGCCATCTTCTGGGTCAGGTCTCGAGGTGTCCTCCCTGGCTTGTGCCACTCCAACGAGCTGATCATGCGGGACGAGGGCCAACATGTGGAGTTTGCTTGCGAGCTGTACAATCTCCTCGGCGACAAGGTGGCACCTGCTGTTGTATATGACATGGTCAGGGCTGCTGTAGAGCTCGAGCGAGGGTTTTTCGATTGTGAGCACATCCACGCTGTGTGCGCTTTCGTGGGACTGATAATTCACGTCTAGCCGCCCTTCCGACGCCTCTACTCGGGATGAATGCCCTTCTAATGGCGCAGTACATAGAATATGTGGCCGACTTCCTCTTGCAGCGCATTGGCTTGCCTGTGCTCTATGGGAGCCCCAACCCGGTTGGTAGTTCTGTGGTTTTTTATGCCTCTCGTCTTTCAGCAGCGCGCTTACGACCGCCGCTTCTCAGTTCCCATTTATGGACGGCTCTGTGATACCAGGACGCGCCAATTTCTTTGAGCGTCCTGTCTCAGATTATCTGGGAGCCCCGGCGTGACATCTCGGCTCATGCGTCCGTCGTCCGTGGGTCGTGAAGTGTGCGATGGGTCTGTGTACGTGGTTTGGCCTTGGGATGAAACCGGTCGTGTATTCTTCCTGTAATCAATTGTGGATAAATCTGCTCTTATCTTGTTTCGACACCTTTGCGTCTCGCCGAGGGTATGTCGCATTTGATTTGCGGCATTTATAGGGCACGCACACCCTGTGGATCGGAAATACGAGCGTCGGCACGTTGGAAGTGGGTTTGTGTCTATTAATAGGACTGCCGTCCAACTGTAGCCTTTATCCCGTGTCACTAGTGCTTCTTCCTGCACAGCGCTGTCCCTTTAACCGTCGTTCTGTGGTTTGCATTTCAAACATTATTGCTGCTGATAGTTGTAACATATGTCGTAGGTCATTGGCATCCCACCTCTGAGCACATGGCAGCTTTGCTAGTTTTTCGGGTGTAGCCATCCGTAGCCGCAATTCGGACGTCTTCCTGTGGGCGTATCCTTTCCGCAGTATGTCCGCGTCCTTTCTGCCTGCGAAGGGATATAAATGCAGGTAACCCTTTGACAGGTCCCAGCTCATCTGCCGCGTGTACAGATCGCTGCGCCCCATGTCCCCTCAGCTCATATCCTCGTACTACCGGCGCGATTCCCACCACACGCAAGCAATCGCCTACCAAGGCGAGGACGCTCCTCGTTTACTCGAGCAGACCGGGACTGTGTACACCTACCACGGTCAGGACATCAGTGCCGACGTCCTCAATGCATCCGACTTCGGAGAACGCGAGGAGGACGAGTTGTTGTTTGCGACGCCTGAAGGTTCTGTCGAGGAGGATGCTCCACCTAGCACGCAACCGAGACCTCCGATGTGGAACGAGCCTGGTGCCCTACGGGCCAACGACATTGCATTGTCCGTTAGTTCTATGCAGCATTTTATCTGTTTCGTTTACAGAGGCACGGCGGTGAGCGTATTGCAGACTCCGTATTCAGATCTCCTTAACGTTTGTAGTTCTGGTTTAAGATATCCGTCGCCATAGACGAACCCGTCTTAGGCGATCGCCTTCAACCCCGCGTAAGCGTACGTCTCGTGGACCCTCCGGCGAGCCGCGACCCTGCTGCGTTCCAGGCAGGGGTTGTAATCGAGCAGCGGATGCAAGATGGTTTGCGAAGAGAGATTGTGGAAGCGTTGGAACTGCCCTCTGAGTCGCCAGTCTTCAGGTGTGCGGACCGCCGTACCCGTGTATACGTGTGCTGACTTGTTGTACAGGTCTTCTTCGTTGTACTAGGACACCTCGGACGCGCTGGTTCGACAATCCTGAGGCGTCTTCAGGACTGCACCACTTGTAATCGTGTTGTATACATGCAAACTCCGCAATTCTATGTCGTAAGAGAGCCTCTGTAGTGATCAGCAACATCCCGATCGTGTCCGTTGAAGACCATCTCCTGCCCAAATGCCGGTACCTTGTACTATACATCTTTGCTTATACATCTACAGCTTTTGGCGTCAGATTTGCTGCAAAAAAAAGCCCTTTTGCGTACGTCCTTCCACGGCATATATGTTCTAGTCTTGTTCCTCCGAGTCGCCAAAGATAGATCTCCTCGACCCAGTCTTGCCGCGAGATGTTAGCTCTGAAGACCTACAAAACATACGACTCACTACGAGTTACCGCGGCTGTCGAGGAGCGGTGTTTTGCTAACATCGTCATCAAACAGATCGCATGATGCGTCTCAGGTTGTTGTGCGCAGTCGTGTCCGCGGCGAGGGGCCGGTGGATTGCCTCACAGGTGTAACGAACACTATTCTTGCACACGCTGCGTCACGGCGTCTCCCAGATAGCAGTGCTTTGGAGGTGGATGCGCGTCATCGTGTCACGTTTCCCGCGTGCGCTCGCACAGCCCCTTGGTCACTCTTCCACCTCTTATCCCATGGGCGCGACCTGGCGAATCTCGGTTCATGGGAACTTATGCTGCACGAAAAAACGCACGTCTCGCAATTACGACCACGACCCGCGTACCTGAGATGTCGTTTTGGTATGTGGCATGTCTGTTACTACACACAGCCTTCGTGCGAGACTTCGTACACTTCGACTTCTCCCTCCCTGTGTCACCAAGCCTTATTGCATACGTTCCAGGTGCGACGAACACTTTTTAGTATGGTCGTGACACCGGGCCCTTCCCGAACCAATGCTATCTCGCTGTACATCCGGCCTAGGGTTCTCGATTTAAGTCCCGCAGACGCGTTTCCCGGTTAGTCACCGTGGATTTCGCTATGTTCTCCTAACCTCCAATCGTAAGTAGATATCCAGCTCTACCGACTGCTGCCCATCAGGCAACTAATTCTATGTCAAGGAGTCAACTGCAGGTCGGTGGTGTCCTCTGGCCTTCATCTTGAATACTGTCGCACAGGCCCCATATGACATCCAAAAATTCCGTGCTCATCCTCGCGCAAGCTTGTCTTGGCAGCTTACAGCGAATAGTAAACTGCGGGCTGTCGACGTTTTTTTACATGTGTATCCATCGCGCCTTCATCTGACATCACCTCGCCTGTTTCATTCAGATTAACTGCCCTTACTGATGAGCTACTGGATTATCTGCTAGTTGTGCACTGGCACTCGTGTTCAAACTAGCCTCCTTGCAGCACTCATAAGTGTCTTCCGTATATCCCATACAACGATTCTCTGATGTCCTGTGGCTGTAGATCTAGAGCCAAACCGTCTTAGAATATACAGGGAGCGTGGGCCCTGGGCGTGCCCGCTACATCGCTGGTTCCTACCTCGCTCTAGCCGGCAAGAGGCGAACTCGCTGCGATATCTCCTCTTCGTAGTATCTTTCATGCGGCGGTACGGCATCCCCTCAGAAGCTGGCTTCTTTGTTTGTGCAAAACGTTTGCTGTAAATTTTGGACCGGCTTCCGCCGACACTGAGGTATTCTACGACCGGCTAGAAGCGCCTCGCTCTTTCTCCCTTTCCCGTCCGTGACCTGCACCGCTACATAACAGGATCCATCTCGACTAGTCCCGTCGCCCCTCCCCCCAACGCACTCTCTGTTATGGGCTCCCACCCCGCTGGCCCTCCTCCCGTACGCCTCCGCCCGCACATCCATCCAATCGAGTGCCTTCGGGTGATCGAAGCCCCTCTTTGCGCCGTCTGTGGACGCCCTACAATATACTACTGCGGCGGCTGCCTCGCAGGTCCTGCATTCTGCACTGCTGAGCATTTCATGAAGGTACCATTCCCGTCCCTCCCGCATACTTTTCAACTGTAACTAACTCGTGTTGGTGTTAGCACTGGCCCATACACTCCCAGACATGCGGCCGTGACGTCAGCGGAGCCCACCTCTCCAACCGTGCACAATTAGCCACTTACCCCTACGCTGGGCACGTCACTCTGCGGACCAGAAGTGCTGTCGATCCCCTTCCTGCTGTCTCCACGAACTATATGCCCGGTCGGTCTCTGACAGGGGGGCCCTACGATTATATTGTGAAGGCCTTGTATGCGAGGCACGATGGCAGTACGCCGTTTCGCGACTTCTCGAAGTCCACACCCTCGCAGTACGGACTGACCCTTCCATAGAGGACTGCCAGATTTTGCCAGTGAATGTTTCCCCCACCCCCGCCGATCGCGGCGCCGCGATTCTTTTGGCACAGTGTTTTGACACCAAGACGGTGTCCCGCTCTTTCATTATTTGGTACGACAAGTCTCTCAAGTTGCTCGACACCCCTCTACACGTCTATTACTGTGGCGAAGAATACGACGGAAGGTATAACCCCAACCGCGCCTTGGTTCGCCTTACCCAGACTATTAATATTCAGTTGCGGCGGCCATGGTACGGATCATTGGTGATTGTAAAATTTGCATCTCGCACCTGCTCCAGATACGTTGATCTCACCATCCTCGATGCCATTCATATTAGAGACTACTTCGCATACTTTGCATAGTTTCGCTCTTCCACTAGCGATACGCGTGTGCAATTCTCTAAAGTTACTCACTTGATGCTCACTGATCCCCAGTGTTACATGTCCTCTCCTTGTCACCTCTCCATCCCTTACGAACATTATCTCAGTCTTATGGTTGCTCACCACGTACGCCTTTCTTCTCTGTGCGATATGTGTCATGTATACCTCAAAAACACCTATTTCTCGCTACATCATCCACAATGAAATACATACATTCTGTAACTTCTCTTGAACACCACTAAATCATCCTATTTCTTGACACTGAGGTGTATTCCCTGCCTGTGAACCGTGCTCGACTTCCCTCCGTCAAGCTGCTGTCCAGTACATCTTCGGCGGTTATCTCAAGCGTTTGCCAGATGGTTCTTATCACCCACGTTCTTTGTCTGTACGTCATCAACTTAGACAGCCTACATCCATTAATCTTTAAAAGGAGAGCCGTGTATGTCCTCGCCGGCGTAATCTACTGCCGGTGTTTGTGCCGACAGCAATCTTAAAATTTCCTACTGACGTCTTAGTCAGAGCCCGAACCCATCGGGTTGGAACTATCTCTGTAGCAAGTGACATACCTCCATGAGAGACTTCTGTACTTGCTTCGGTGAAGGGTCGGCAAGTGAGGTGGGTTCTAGTACAACTGTACATGCGGTGTCAGTCTGGATACGTTTCAGAATACCTCATCTGACGTCTGACCTTCTGTACATGGAACACTGGTGTCCTTTTGGACTGCTTCGATACTGATACATGGAACACTGGTGGCCGGGTCGCCCAATACCGCGGGCAGCTCGGGTACTCGTCACATCACTTCAGGAAATGGGATGAGCAAAGGCAAGGAGGGTAGCGCTTCTCGACCTGCAGCGAGTCTCACACGTTTCTTTATACCGTACCCAGGCTCGTGTTTTCCATACCTTTCAGTAGACGGCACTTCAACCTCCGCCCTCCGTATCATTTCCGCCTTCCCGGCTCGCAAGACTGTTGCGGGCCAAGACGTTCTCTCAATGATCCGCAGCCTTGCCGGAGACTGAATAAACCCTTCAACGCGGACCTGTTATATGCACGTAGGATGATTAACTTACGAATGAGACGGTTAGGTCCCCCCCAACAAACACCTTCTATCCAGTAGAGTGACGATGCATCGTGTACTTGGGTGTTGACGTTTTGCTATCTTGCATTTCAACAAAAGCCTTCTTGCGGTTCCTACCCACGGGCTGCGCCGCGGCCCGGGTGATCCCTAAGCGCCGCCTACTCCTCGCCACCACATTGAACCTCCGTCGTCTGCCGTCTCTCTCGCTACAGCCGTTACCGAAAGGCTGCCTCATGCAGGCACGCACATTGATGACGTGTCCGTCTGTGAGAAGGTTCCTTTCGATCCCTGCAGACGTGTACTGGAGAGCTTCCAGGGCCCAGAACAACCCCTTTCGGACCACGCCGGTAACTCCAAGCAGTTTTCGCCTATTTCGCCTCGGCCCTTCGGTTCCACGTCTTCTCCAGCCCTACTCTTGACTTCGGTTTCTAACGCGGTACCCAAACCCGTCGGTTTCGACTGGCGAATTTCAACGGCGACCGAGCGTCTCAGCTCGCTTAGGTGCTGCCATCCTATCGACGGCAATTGCTGTGAACTATCGGCCACCTGCATTCTCCATCCTTCTCCTGGACATTTATGTCCCCATCGGAAGCGTCCATCCCCCTCTCCAAGACATGCGCGCTGACCTTTAAACCTCTCCGTTGATCTTGAGCCGCCCCGCTTTCTCCGAACCGCCCTCGTCCTCGCCCACCTTTGACGTCCTTGCCCACGTCCCGTACCTTCTCCCCTCTGTGCAGGAGCCCGTAGAAAAGTCGTCCTTGCTCTCGTATGTTCCCCTTACAGTTCTAGGCCCTGTAGATTCACTGATTATTCCTCGTAGCAGTGCCATCCTCCTGTGGCATTATGGAGACAGTGCTGTACGCCCCCATATTCGCAAACAGGTGTGCATTTACACTCCACTGTGATGTTGCCCCTGGGCCGACAAATTTCCAGACGTGTTGCCCTTGCCAGCTACTTCATCTTTCCCTACATGCCTATGGCTTCCTTGCTCGCCTGGCGCGCGACTTGTCGGGACACCTACGTATTGGCAACGAGGGAACTCCGACAGTCCCTGTTTCTCTTGTTGTCTCGGTTCTTTCCAAACCCTGTCCAATTCCTGCGAGTCCTTACCCGCTGGGGAGGCCTTATCATCGGCGAGGCCGCCCTGTCACTGATCCTTCACGACCGTCTGGTTTGCCGCTCTAAGCTGGAGATCGCCGTCGGTAACGTCCTTTACGAACCATTTCTCCACCGCGTCACCCAACTCATTCCGTCCGCTACCCACACCGCGCAAGAAATCAACATGCCAGCCCCACCGTCATTCCCTACTCTCCGGCACATCACTCGCATCGCGGAGTTCCGGCTACGCTCCGGTCTCATCATCGAGGTTTATGAATCTGCCACTTCCTCCCCATGCGACGTTGTCTGTGGACAGTGGACTACAATGCTCATGAATTTCGTCACGGAGTCGTCCTTCGGCTGTGCGTATCCCCGCCTAACCCTCAACAAGCGGGGTCTTAAGGCTGAACACGGCTCTAACCGCGGTTGAGCCGGAGCCGTAGCCATGGCTATTGAGCCGTAGAAATTGTCGATTCAGAGCCGTGGTTCAATAGATCCACGGCTTTTATAAACCCGCAACTCGGCTCATAAAACCACGGTGTAGACCACGGGTTCGAACCGAGACCCGCAATAACCGCAGTCTTTATAAAATCATGCTGCAACCGCTGGGCTATGAGACTTCAAAATCCAAGTACTGCAGCGTAACAATATTGTGCACGGCTACTAATTAGCAAGCAAGTTTAGTGTTTGCCATCCATTGTCACATATAAAAAGAACTGGCACAAGGACTTGAAGTCCAATTCTATTCAAGGACTATTGACATGTTACATGAGCACCAAGCAGCCTCCACGCATCTAATTCTAAACGCTACTTCTAGTCGTACATATGCCGCGAAGCGGGCTTACTCTTCGTCGTCGCCTGAACCGGACGAGCCGTGGAAGTGGTGTCCGTCCACGTATTGAGACTCCTCCTCCTCGGAGATTGTGTCCGAGGGTGGAAGGGCAGCGGCAGGCGCAGCACGGGCTTTGCGTGCACGAGGGTCAAACAGAGCGACCAAGTCCGGCTCCTGGATCAGAAGTGGAATGCGCGCCCAAGAGCCGAGCACAGTGTTCGCGCGAACAGAGCGGTCGCTCAGGGAACGGCGGAGATGGGAGACAGTAAGGCGTCCACGGGAGAAAGCTCTCTCGACATCCGTCGAGGTGGCTAGTCAACAGAACACGATCAGTACCTCACAATGTCAGCGAAGCGATGCAGGTGTGCATGTACCTGGGATCGAGAGAAAATCGAGGGCCATTCGTGCAAGGTTGGGGTCTTCCGAGCCTGATTCCAGCGCAGCGTTCCAGTAAGCCAACGGGTCCTTGACCGTCTTGAGCGGGCTCGCCTCGAGGTACGCCTCGAGGGCGTCTTGATTTGCGTCTCCGGGCCCTGATCCACGCCCCCCCACAGACGCGAACAGGGCGCGCGTTTCGTCCTGATAAATGTTGCATTGTTAGTGTAGAGCACAGAGGACGTCGAGGCAGTCTGCTTACCGAAATCGCAGATGCTGAGGCCTTCGCGTTGAGACTCGCTACCGCGCTCTGCGAACGCGCAGCGCTCCGCCTACCCGGGCGCGGCAGAGGTAAAGCGGGACGAGTGGAGGGCCCCGTGCGACCTGCAGAGGGCACGCGAGGACGTGCAGGCTTGTAGTGCTGTGCCCACTCCTCCCGACAAAGCTCGAGTGCCGTTCGCTTCCAGGACTGTAACCACTCTTCTCGATCAAAGTATTGTGTCTTGTATTCCGGGTGGAGGACTGTCAGAGGCGACTATGAGCAATGTTAACAGTGAATTTAAGTCGAATACGTACTGAGGGCGACGCGATAGAAGTTTGACTCGTCGGTAAGACTGTAGTACTTGTTGATCATGATGCGCCCCCGGGCCGCGGCCGCACGCACGCTCGGATGGAGGTCGAGATTGTCGCTGAAGTTGTCAAGATGACGCGTGAGGATGTCGATAAAGGGAATGACTTGATGAATAAGACCCTCCGCGCTGTACGAGATGCTGTCTGTAGCGTAAAGAAAGGCCTGGGAGCGAGGTTAGTGCCAAGATAAATTATGAGTAGACAGCGCAGAGAGGACATACCTCGAGCAACGCTTCAAGTTGCAACAGGATCTGCCACTCCGCGTCGGACAGAGTGAATCGCTTGAGGCGCGCAGAGCCCGCGCGGTTGAACTGGGTCAGCTGGCAGACGTCGTGGAGCGGGTAGCGCATCTCAAGAGCACGCTTGATGACCATAGCCATCGTGTTCCATCGCGTCTTGACAGGACGGATGAGAACGTCTGCGTTGACGTCGTGGGACCGCGCGCGAGCGATGAGCTCCTCGCGGATGCGTGGGCTGTACCACACGCGCTGGGACAACTTCGTGATCTGTACACGTGTTCGCACGTTAGCAAATGGATGGCTTAGCAGGTGAACGGGGGTGCGCACTTGCCTTTTCAAGCGCAAGGCGAGCTAGTTGCACATCAGCTGGCGTTAGGATGAGCATCAGGAAAAAATAACTTCGCTCGAGAGTACTATCGGGCCTAGATAGTCGTGATAGGCTGAGAGTAAGGTCCCCCTTTAGGTAGGAGTCGATAGCGCCCCCAGCGGCTCTCGAGTGCTCGATAGACGTCGATAGATCCCCGCGAGACGTAGCGAGACACCATAGTGCAAGTAGGCATTAGCCTGTACAGCTCAGATTCTGGGCGGGGCACACGTAAAATGGTACGGAAAAGAACGTATCTCATTGACTTAGACTATTCTACATACAAGGTACTACATTTAACTATACAATCAATGCTAGCCCTCGCGCCAGTTCGGCGTCCTTGCCCCTATCACTCTGGTTAATACAGGCTAGTAATCGAGAAACATACCTTAGAACATGAGTAAACCTTGCCTTGAACAACGCACCCAAACTTCAAGTTGCCAGCTCTCAAACTAAATGTCGCTCACGTTGCCGGGAGCCCGAGACGTTGGGCACGGCTATCCAGCGCCGCTTCACGCGCAATTATGCAACCGGAAGCACTCACCATCGTGCAGTCAAAACACCAAAGCCAACATCTAGACCACCAGACAGATCCACCAAGTCCCATGATGACTCTTGTGGGACGAGCAACAGCGAGTCAAGAGCGAGATCCAGGCTGCAGCCGGTTGGCCAGCTGCAGCCCAGCAGAGCCATTGTCCAAGTACTACGCAAGCCAAAAACGATAGAGAAAGGAGAGGAGAAGCACTCACAGGAGGAGGACTTGACGTCCGAAGAAGTGGAGAAGGCCACGTACCGTTGCAGAAGAAGCGAAGAATTGCTTAGTGTCCTGAGGCCTTCAAGAAAGCCCTGTGTCAGGTGAAAGGGCAAAGACTAGACGACTCACAGCAGGTAGACTGGGAGTGGAGGAGGGAGGGAGGCGGAGAAGCATGTGGAGAGAAGGAAGACACGACTGGGAGAGAGACGAGAGGTCGCCGACGGTTGTGCTGGCAGATTGATGGGGCCACGTGTTTGCTTTAGGGCCGGTAGATGACGACTTGTGCGTGTTCAAGGTCGGTCCTAGGTCTGCCAGTGAGGGCGGAAATGCGAGTTTCACCAGGGAAATGGATGGAGAGTGGGTGCTACCGGTTCGTTGCCCTCGGAAGGATGATTGGGCATGACGTAAGAAGCAAATTGGCTCTCCTGCCGTTTATAGTCATCCTAGGGCGGCTCGGTAGAACTATCGAGTGCTCGCGCGGCTATGCGGACCTCTCGCTAGCTCTCGGAGTGCTATCGAGCTGATGCGGATACTAGCGAGAAAACCTGTTTTTCCTGATGAGCTCGGGGTGGTCTTCTTCCATCTGGTCGATTTCGTCGATCTTCTGGGCATCGGAGGCCTCCCTCTCGGGGTCCGCTTCCTCGGCCGCTTCCAAGTCTTCTTCGTGAATGGGAGCTGGCTCGTCCACAACCGCTCCTGGGACATCGTCGAGGGCGACGAGGGTCCTCTGGGACGCTGACCCCACCCTTGTGTTTCGCACGCTCGCGGTCAAACTGAGACATAATAGCCTGCGTTTCTCGAGTAAATACAAAGCACTAACTCTGGTGCTAAACAATAAATACCTTCACAACAAGGTTGAGGACGTGTCCGAAGCAACGCACCCGCGCCGCTGATCCACGGAAGCCTGGCAGGAGCACCTCCATCTCATGCATCATAGTGGAGTTGTTCTCTGCGTTGTCACACGTAATCGCGAGGACCTGAAGCCGGTGTATGTGAGCATCCCCCAGCTCAGGAGGGCTTGGTAGCGGTGAGGAACACACCTTGTCAGCAATACCATAACCTTTGAGACAGTCGACGAGCTTCTCGGCGAGGTACTTGCCCGTGTGCGCGCTCGTGAGCCTGATAATCACGTTAGTACAAAGGATACTGAAGCAAATGATGAACCGCATAATCACGTACTTGATGAAGTCGAGAATAACATGTTGAACCTTGCCGTCCTCATGCCAATGCGCGGTTACACCGAGGAACGAGATGACATTGGGCGAGGTCCAGCCATCAACGCATATATGTATTTTGCCCGGGATGTCCTGTACATGGTACATGAGCCCCTGAAATCACGAGAGAGACTAGAGTGGAAGACGTACGTGAAGATAGTCTATCAGCCGGCCTTTAACCTCAGCAAAGATGGCCTGTACATCTCGCGATAGCGTGACGCGCGACGGGAGCTGCACCTTCGCATACAACATCTTGCAGATCTCGCGGAATTCTGGGTCCTCGACGATGGTAAACGGACGGTGCCGGCGCGCGACCCACATCGCAATGAGGAAGCGCATGCGCGCCGGCGAGTACGTCGCTCCAGAGGCATAGGCCGTGATCATCTCGGCCTCCGGAGTGGCCTGTGGCGAACACTGCTTGACATGGCGTGCGAGGTTTCCTGTTGATTCCGCCCAGGCGAGACGGTCTACATGCCTGGAAGGATGTCTACAAGCCCAAGGATAAGGCGCGAGGCTTAAAATTCTGACTACACCGCTCGAGGGGAAAAACACTTACTTGCGACACTTGAAACGATAAATAATCGTGCCGTTCGGCCCTTCGATGATGAGTGGAGTATGGAAATGTTTGTAGTGCTCTGACGTCCATCGCGCTGACTGAAGCTCTGCGCGTGGACAATGTCAGCTCATGAAAGTGTTCGTTGAAAAAAAAACGCACCGAGTGCCTTCTCCGGCGAATGCTCGCCGTACTTCTCGAGGAAGATTGCACAGCGACTCCCCGGGGGGGCCGGCATACCAGCCATAAGAGCGGCAGCCTTCGTGCGCGCACTGAGGGCCGCGACGAGGTCCTCAGCCCCATCGTCATTGGACGAGGTCTCATCGGCGTCGTTGTGGGCTGGATCCGGGCTCGCATCGTCGTCGTCGTCAGTGCCGGAGGGGATGTAGGCGGGCTCTGCGGTCTTGCGCTTGATAGGAGGGGCGCGCAGCTTGGCGGGAGCGAGAACTGGCTGGGCATGAGCCTTCGCCTTACCCTTGCCCTTCGACTCCTTGAGTCGCTTGCGGTCTGGTGAGCGGACAGCGGAGGCGGCTGCAGTCTTTCCCGAGCCCGAAGGAACTTGGGAGATGGGATTGCTACCGCGCGAGTCGGTCTCTGCGCGCGGCCGTTTGCGGTCGGGTTTGACAGTGGACTGAGAGGCCATGGAAGGCAGACTGTTGAGAGAAGTTGGGGGGGGGGGGCGAAGTCAGTGCGAAATCGAGAAGATGCGCAAGACGTGAAGGCCGATGAAGGTGAAAAGTCATCGAGTATAAATGGGGCACTTACGGCGTGGACTTGGCATGGTCTCTCGCAAGAAACGCACACATGTTGGATGACATAGCGGCCGGTACAACGAGCCATTCTGGCGATTGGCTCCCCGAGCATGCACGAGACCAAGCTGACTCGGAAATGCATGAGTAAGTACACTGCTCTCTCTGTAAGCAAGCACGCTCACCTTCATGCCTCTGAGTCCCAGAAATCCCGCTTCCGACCCGTAAAACGTACCCACGAATCGTCTGCCGCAATGCGCGTGACAAGGCTTGTTGGAGCAAACGTGTGTGTCGAATATGCAGATGGAAAGCGCCGCAAGAAAAAAAAAGGGGGTTCACGGTGCACGGAGGAGAAGGAAGGGATGTAGAGCGCTGTTGACACCGTTTCCGGGTTGAGTTTGGAGAATGAACGCGCGGTCAAACCTTGTTCGTCCAACTATGACAGGCTGTGCCCACGCGGAAGCAAGCCGCTGAACCTTCGCAAGCATCACGAGGCACCCTTCGCTCGCGGGTTGTTCCCCCATCCGTATGTCCCACACTTCACCATGATATCTCGGCCTCTCACGCAACCTTTCCGTTGTGAAAGTCTTCCCTTATCACCGCAACTCCAGCCTTATCACAACTCGTCCATCATCCTACTGAGATTCAGATCTCACGAGGATCGCAAGCGCCCGCGCTGTGGTTCAACCTCTCCGACGCATACACGGAAGCCCGGCCGGAAAACGCACGAGCAACTCTTCCATTGTGGGCTGGTAGGAATGTCCACTGTCCCGGCGGAGTGCCGAGGGGCCCCCGTCTGGCGAGGAATTGCGAGTGATTTCCCAGCGTACGTCACCACGATTCGGACTCTACGGCCGGGAGTCAATCTTGGACCCCCCCCCACTCACTGTTCTTTTCACTCTCATCAGGACTATGCATCTATATCTTCCTAACTGCCATCATTTCGCGACCCACTCAGCCTTTTCGTTTCGCTCTACCCCCTCCCCAATCTGTCTTTCGTCTTCACAGTCCACTGCGACCATGCCAGTTGACCCACCCCCACCACCGCCATCGCTCTTGACTCCGAGGCTGCCCCTCTCATTCACCTTCTCTCTGACACCTGGGCCAAGTGGACCCAACGGCGCTTCGACTACCTCGTCCTGCACGTTGACTCTGGTACGGCCACAATGACTGTGAGTTCCTCACCGCTCGTCCGAGTCCCTCTGCATCAAACTAACTCCAACGGTGAGCAGATTCTCGTCCCAACGCCAGAGCTGCCGACAGCTCTTGAACGCTCTGTACTCAACGGCTGGCTCGCGCTCATCCAAGGCGACGCAGGATCCCGCTGTGGCCTGACCCCAGACCAACATCAAATGCTCCTCGATCTTGCCCTCACATTTCGAGCGTTCGCGTCCCCTGCCTCCGCTATCCCATTCGACATCTACCAAACTTTTATTACCCTCCTTCACGAGGCGGCGCGCGATCACGACGACAACGAGCCGATCGACGATGCCTTGCTAGAGCTTTTGGATTGGTGTCACGCTGCTCTACCTGATGTAAGTTGGCATACATTCTTCCGACGCATGTGCTAATCCAACTTGTGTTCTATTTTGCAGGGTGTGTATGATGGAGAAGATGTTCCTGCTTTGCGCAACGAAGATCCGGAGTCTTTCCAGCCTCTCGCCGACATCACAGAACTCCTCGCGAACCTCCGCATCGGTCCTGTAACACCCGAGTACGTCGCACGGGCGGTCGTCCCCACGTCCTCTCTAGTTCACTCCCTCACTCCCGCCACCTCGGGCTCCAAGGCCGCCGCTCCTATCGCACCAACTACTCATCAGTCCGAGTCTCTGCAGGAGATCGCCGTGGTCGTGCGCGATGCCCTCGTCCCCCCTCCCCAAGTTCCCGGCCCTCCTGTCGACTTGGACTTGCCCGCCGCTAACCCAGCCAGTCACCGCGTGGCTACTCAGGCTACAGACGCCTCTCCTCGCACTCCCACCGCCAGCGGGAGTGCTCATCGTCTTTTCTCGCCCACGTCGGATCTCACGCGTGCGGCTCAGGCCCTAGCACCCGCCTTGCGCCGCCTGCTCGAGGAGACAGGTCAATCCGCCACGTCGACCCTCTCCTCAGAGGATGCAAACTTCCCCTTCCCATCGACATCTTTGAGCCCTGAGCGCGGCCAAGTCGCACAAGTTCTGGAACGTGTTGGTGAGTCTGTTGTTCCCGAGGTTCTGGAGGGTGAGGACTCGTCCGGCGCATCGGATGAGGAGGAGGAGGAGGAGGAGGAGGAGGAGGATGGATCATCGGAGGACAGTGATGATGGATATGATAGTGATACACATAGTATTCCGAGTCTCCGCACTGTGCGCGACTCCAGCGACAGCGAGTGAAGTGCTTCCGCCGCCGTCCGGAGCGGCAGATTACAATGTATAGATGAGAAGTCTAGCTAACCCATGTACAACATGTATTCCGACTGAATGTTATGTACATAAATTGTGTGCGAATAACTCTGTGTATGATTCATGACCCCGATGAGAGCTCATATCATGTTATATGTCATGCTGGACATCCAGGCGGTTCAATGGCCTTCGGTAAATTGTAATCGGGCTTGTGTATGCACCGCGGTTAACCCGCGGCTACTGGAGATGTGGCTGGGTGCTTGAGTTGGAGCCGTGGTGCACGTAAACCGCGGGTATACTTAACCCACGGCTCATAAAACCACGGGCTATATGGCGGCTCGGTTTAGTAATAACCCGAGCCGTGACCAGCCTTACGGGGTCTGTCCTGCGACGGGCGAATGGATTCCAGGAGATGGTCCGACTGCGATACGGAAGCCCACCTCCGGTCTCAAGGGTTCGAGTTTGCCCGCTACTCAGACCGGTGGCCATTGTTCGCCTGCGGGCCTTACTCCACCTCGTTGTCACAGATTACCGGGTGTGGCAAGACCGTTCACATATGCCCCTTCCAGGGGAGGTATTTCGGGGACCCTGGGTCGCTCATTGTCTTTTACGACGGCTTTTTTGTCGATTTGGATGGCTTGCAGGACTCGAAGGTCGCACCGTACGGCCTGATGACTGCCTGGCGCATCCCTACTCTCGAGACTTGTCAGGGTCGATGTCTCGAGGACGAGTCGATCCTACCAGCTCACGTTGTTTCCATCCTCATCCAGTTTGTGCGCGACAAAGCTGTACTTATGCCTTTACCTCGCTCCTTGTCTTCTCAGAATACTGTACGTACATGCGGCCCGTTCAGTACAGCTCGACCGTCACGCTGTTTCTCCATCTAGAAAGACGTTCACATCGACTCTCTTGGACGCCCTACGTACATTACCACCGCGTCTGATTTGCTTTAACCTACCCTCCTCCCCATCACCGAACATGTTGCTAGTCACGCCATCCAACCTCTCCGAAAAAATCCAAAACACTAGCACTGACTTTTGATATCGCCGACACCTGTGTCTGCGTTTCGAAGACCCGAGATCGATCCGCCCCTCCCCATTTACTACAGGTAGATTGCGTACATTCGTCCCCTGCTTCAGAGCCATACGACTTTCATCGCTTACCGCTTCCTACCGCGATGTGAACAACTGTCTATCTGGAAACCACCGTCTATGCGCCTAACCTCCATTCCCTTCGCGTTTAACAGGTCGCTCAAACCCACTCGCAGGCTCTTCACGATACTCTGCAATCCAGTCACTGCACGAGTCGCAATCCACGTCAGGGAAGCTGAGAAGAGCATCGCTCCCTACGTACCCCACAGTGCGCTCACCTGTGTTTTCTTAATGCACCGGTCCGAATTCTAATCAGGTACGTTACATACATGTAAGCGCACTCTCAGTCCCTCGTAGTCCTCGCACCCTCAACTATCGTCGGCCAGTCCCGAGGGCCCTGTCGCCTAATCCTCTGACGTTCGGGCTGCGCCTGACAGCACATGTAGTCCGCCCCCCCCAAACCTCCTACAGCGGAAATGTTCCCTAAACTCCGATGCGCCGTACCACCTTTCGCTCGCAGTGTGCCGCCATGTCGCCCCATCATCGCCGTCTCCGGACTTCTGGCAGATTACAAAACTGGTCTAAACCCTTCTGCAGCACCGTTCAGCCTCACTCGGAGGCGGAACGTCATCTGCAGGCGCAGGGTACGCGGTACACCCTGTCGTGTGGCAATGTGTCATTATCGCACCTGCATCTTATCGCAACCCCCGCACTAGACGCACCTTCGCACTGCGCATATGAGAACACTCACGCTTCGAAGGTTACCATCCCTCGCACCGGAATTTTTCTTTCTCACGTTGCACCCGCAAAATCAAATGCCAAAGTTCTCTCTCCTCCCCGACTCCCAGGTACCAATATGCAATAGATCTTTGCCCCCCGCGTCCTTTCCTATTATGTTGGCCCGGCACGTCTATAGCCCCGGATGTATGTCACCACGATCCTCTGCGGGCCGCGCCTTTACGGCGTTCGTACGCCACAAACACAATTCCTTCTTGCGTTAGGCGAGCTGTCGCCTCGGGCTACTCCGAATTCAAACGGCGACCGTCGTATACAACTAGGCGTAGTGAACTACCGGTCGTTGACGTCGGATTCGTCGTCTCGCGCTCCACATTACTGCGCTCGAAGACACCAATTATTCATAAGCATTTATTCTCCAAGTACCTCTCACAAGCACTCTTTGTAACCCCAGTCGAAACACTGCTCTCGACGTCGCCGGCTCTCTCCCTCAGTTCTTCGCAACATTCCTCCTACGGTCACATCATCCGACTCCTGTTCGTACCTCCGGGCTGCATCAATGATTCGTACTAACCTCGAAAACTTGACAAGGTTCTCACCACCGCCTGCGCAGTCATCTTTCCACGCCTACAAAGTGCCACAGGGTAAATCCGTCTGGGAACCCCCACCCCGAGTTCCAGCCCCACGCTTTGCGTTCCAACCGCGGGACCGTTTGACCTCCCGCGCACATAATCCCGGCCCTTCATCCCAACGTATAACAGACCACATAAATAGAAGCCTGCAGGCCCGAACCTTGGCGCCTTAGCAACAACTGTAGTCTGCTCCTCCCGCGAAGCTTTCACCGCCTCCACCAAAGTTTTCTTCTACGGATGCGACAACCACAGCGCAGCTTCATTCCTGATACACCCTCGTGCCTCCCCCTTACGATTTGCTGTTCGTAATGCCGTCCTTCCTTTCCCAGATGTACAACGTAACAACGGCCGCGTTAACGACTGCAGGACCTACAGCTATTTTTGACCTAACTCCGCTTGTGCCCACCTACAGGACCACTAACGTCACCTTCCCTAACCGTCCGGGGCATTCAGTGCCGAACATCACCCACAGTCTCTTCTCGGCAGGGCCGCGACCCAATCACTGAGAGCCACCGTATACCAGGTGATTTGATGCACCGTCGCTTACGCTCTAAGTGACACGTACAGATTAAACAAGCCAGTCTTAACTGAGACTTGCTGTAACGTACCACCGTTCCTTAGGTTTCCGGATCCCGTGGAGGATTCACCTTTTCCCCTGACGTAAAATACGCAAAGAACCAGGTTTGCGGTCGCTTCGGCGCTTCAAGCGGAGACTCAGACCAGCTTTCGCCACTTCCTTCCCGTTCCCATCCCTTCCGCACTCCCATGGCTCGAGCCTTGCATTGCTCAACTGTACTGACGGCCGGACAAACACCCAACACCCTTTGCAAACTCACCTATGAAAGTTCAGAACTCCGTACGCCCACAGGGTTCGCTTTGCCAGACAACTTCTGACAATTTAGACGCTCCCTGCCACGCAACCCCTAAGCTTTTCGTATAACATCGGTCGATGCAGTACTACGCATACAGATCCTCGACTGAATGCACTGGACATCGCTCCGGGCACTTCGCGGTCTCGTGTGACAGGACCCGTTCACCTTGATGGCCTCGCCTTTGTTCATAGACCGCCTCCTCATCCTCACTCATTACCCTTGACGACTCCCTCGGTAACCGGACCTCCGCTTCGTTGTTGTCACGACTCTCTTCCTCTGTCCCCCCTTCTACTCGGCCTCCTTCCTCGGACTTTCGCCAACCCCCACGCTCAGATGGCGCCATGGAGTCCCCTCGCGCTTTCGTCTCCTCGAAGATTCCGTCTTTCGCCCTATTCACCTCACACGCCTCACCTTCAGAGAAGACGAACGTTCCGCTCGTATCTAGGCCCTCCAAGCTTGCAACTGGGGAGTACTGGATCTTGCTCTCCACGTTCACCCGCACGGTCGACCGCACCACAAGGTCATTGAACTCCGGCTGACATCCTGACAGGGCTATCTCCACAATCAGACCGGGCTATCGCTCCTTGTTAGTGCTGTTTTTGTAGACACTGCACCCACGTACCCGCACACGCTTCCCTTCGATATAATTGACGAACATATACACAGGACATGTTGTTGCATCGTGTGGCATAAACACCGTCGCTCCTGGAACAACTGGCACAGATGGCCTCAAAAACTCCGGGCCGATGTCGAATCCAGAGTCCGGTCGCACAATCGTCGACTGTGTCTTCACCTGCACACGGGCACCTCCCAGTAACAGGATTTCCACATTCACAAGGCCGTAACGCTGTCATCACAGGACAAGTTAGCATCAACCGTCTCAACCTCAAAGCAACTGAACTATCAGCACACCTTCCTACGTGTCACTGGATGGCAAGGTAACGGGATGCAAAGAGGCACCGCAAACACCAAGGTCGGAACGCCTTCCATGCTTGCGATGTCCTCGAGACTGACCACCACAACTTATAGCATTTCTTTCAAGACCGTGACCCCCCTCTCGCTACGTGTGGTACATCATCCTAACCTATTTTCGCACATATAGTACTACAAATCCACTGGTGCTACGCGCTCGCTGTCTTGCCTCACTTCCGATCGCAGCACATCTGAGCTAAGGCTGAACACGGCTCGAACCGCGGTTGAGCCGGAGCCGTAGCCGCAGTTATCAGTGCTCCGAAAGGCGTGATCCAGAGCCGCACCTTAACTGCACCGCAGTTTATTATTAACCGCGGTTCAGTTAATATGTAAACCGCGGCTCAATTGATAAACTGCAGGGATAATTAATAGTTGTTAATATAATAGTGTTCCAACCGGGAATTGAACCAGAGACCTCAGGGCTCTGCATTCATTCGATTAGGCGTACTAACCACTACACCAACAGACCATTACAGCCATCGGTAAGTAATATAATAAGTACACTTACTTACTGAGATAAGATAAGATAAGATAGATAAGATAAGATAAGAGCCAAAAGGTCGTTGGTATATGATTATACATATGTACAGGCTCATTAAGAGCCCATGGTGCAGTGGTTAGCATGGCTGTTTCAACACACCGGGCCTCTGGTTCAATTCCCGGCCGGTACAATAGTATTAAATATACAAATATTATGTATTTAATACAGCATTGTAAACCACGGTTAAACTGCGGTTTTAAGTGTTCTATTGTACCCTTGATCCGGAGCCGCAGTTAACTGCACTGCGGTTAACAGTAAACCGCGGCTCGTATAACTGCGGCTCAAAGTGCGGCTCGGTTAATTGTTAACCGCAGTGTTAACTGTAACTGTGTTCAGCCTTAATCTGAGCACTAACGCTACGGCCTTCACTCTGCCGTACCAGTTCTCCTTAGCAACAGCCGGGGTACACTCTTCACTGCCTTCGGCACCGGGTACTTGACACTCTTGTGCATACCGTGAGCCTATGCGTTCCCTACTGAGCCTTCTACACAGGTTGCCTAGCCCTCGCTGCTCTGCATATTCGGAAGCCTCCCCATCTCCCTGTGTTTCCGATGTCATACGAACTTGGCCCCGGAAGCTTTTAAACATCTCTCTCGCAATGTACAGCTACCCCCAACTCTCTGGCCTCGGCGACCTGGTGAGTTTCTTACTAGGATCCAACACGTCTGCTGTTCGACGTCTAACTCTCATCTCTACAAGATTCCCCGCCCCCCTCCTTCTCTTCTCCATGTCGTGAGTACCGCGCCGATTGTCGACGTTTCTTACATTGATAAACGACGCCACTCAGCCTTGATACCGACACCTTGTTGCTTGCCCTGCAATTTTGCAACACGAAGTCTCTCATTCGCTGCGCTGCATCCTCGCGAGCTTTCCAGTCCATGGTCTCGGTTGAGCTCCGTCGTCGGTATTTCACAGTATTGAGATGGTTCTTCGCCACACGCAGCGAAGACTTCCACACTCTCCTCTCAGCCCACGGTGCTATCATCTCAGGGTCCGCTGCGTTGGCCTTCCTCATGTGGACGGACTCCTGGGACCCGGGCGATTTGGATGTGTACGTTTCCGACCACAATTACCCCATGTTCATCGACGCACTCGAATCTTCCAACTTGGCGTCACTAGACCACGACTTCATATCCGGTTCTCGTCCGGCTTACCATGGGATCAAACACGTCCGTCGTTACCTCACGCTCAACGGTGAGCGTCTCGACGTCATACAGAGCGGGACACGCAGCGCCGTCAGCCCTCTCCTGTATTTTTGGTCTTCCGTCGTCGTAAACATACTCTCCCCCGCCGGTGCCGTCTGCGCATACCCCTCGTACACCCTCAACAATCGCGCTTTAATCGACGATCTTCCGCCTTCCCAGAAACTATCACTCCTGCTGGGAAAATACGAGTCTCGAGGGTACAACTTCACCCGCGTCGATGGCTGGGGTCCTGCAGCGCCCAACGACGTCGCGGGCAACCACGTTTTCTCCGAGCGTGCAATTATGGTAGTGGATTTTGACACGGTGTGGCCCTCCACGGGGCACAGTCTACCTATCGTCCGGTCCAATGACGTTTGGGTGACCGGTGAGGAATTCGCCTTCCCCCCTCCCCCTTGGTGCGGCACGTCCTTCTAGCTGACCACACGCCGTTCATCTAGCTCCGGAAACATGATTTTCGCCCTCGATACCATCGATATCTAGCAGATGCTCCTCGCGGCCACCTCGGGTTCCTTTAGAGGATACTTGATCACCTGTAGGGCTTCGTTGAACCTTGAATTTTTTGTTTATCCCAAACATTGAATTGCTGCGCGCATCGCGATTCTCACAACGTCGTAGGCCTCCAGCCTCGCGCAGCGCACTGACAGGCATCCGAAAGCTGTGAATGCGGAGCCTGCTGTATGACTAGTACCTTCGCCCGCCCATTGCCACTTTTTGCAAGGGTAAACGACGTACCTGGGGGGCGAGCCGAAAGTTCTAGAACGCCCACATCGCGGTGCTGCCGCGCTGCACCGCACCCTACTTCTCCGAGGTGCTCACCTCTTTCCATACTCGATAGAGTTCGCCGTCGCGTCGTTTTGCTTCTCCTTCTACTCACGCTCAACAAGCATGCGCAGCCTCAACCGCCGGCCCGGCCTCACCTGTTTCTGAGCCAATCATCTTTTGGCGTCCGAACGCATTCTCGGGCGCTCTCGCCCCCCTTGTTAATATGTTTTCCTAATTCGTCACGTCCAGTCGCTTCCCTGCGAGCTTTTGCGCCGCGTGCGCACGGAGTCCGTGTACCTCGACGATGCATCGTCCTAGACCACCTTCTGGCGGCGCTCTCGTACACCTCCACTTATGTCCTCCTCCCGCCTGCCCATCTTATACATCTGCTCGTCCCCCTCGCCTCCTATTCACGCCTCTTCCACCTCCCACCCACTCTCGCGTCTGCACCGCCAGGATATGAGCTCCTCTAACGCACCGCCTCCGTTCGGCGCTTCCACTTCTGACCTAGGTACTTGCGATATTTCTTCCCCTCTTCTGAGACTATCGCGCTTACAATATCCCTTTACACAGCGTTCGCGGGCGGTCGGTACCTCAAATTTCCCCTTTACCACACACACTGACCTTACACCCCAGGGTCCGGCTGGCGAGCGCCCTCCTTCACTGTCGGTGGCGAAGAGAGATTCAAATTTGCGTGTGATTCATGTAGCGCATCCAAGTTGAAGGTACCTTTTCTCGATCCCCTCACTACCGCATCCTAACGTACGTCCCGCTCTGCAGTGCGTCGGCCAACCACCGACATGCGAACGTTGCGCTGCCAGACGTCAACTTTGCAGTTGGTCGCGAGATCGGCGCCAGGTTGCCCGCAAACGCCTCAAACGTAAGCACGACGGTTCTGTATCCACCGAGCCCGATGCCCTTTCCCCTCCGCCAGAACAAAAAAAGGTGCGCGCGACACAGTGCATCCCTCGTTTCACCTCCTGCTAACAACCCGTAGTTCTGTTCGACTTCCCCGGTCACCCCACTCACGGCCTTCGGTGCCACCAGCAACCAGTTCGCCGACATTCATCGCAACTCGCCGGACTCGACGGACGACCGTACCCCACGACCCACCTACACACCTTTGCCGCCACCTGCAGATATCACACCCTCCCGGGATGACCTGCTTCCCCCCTCGGCATCCTTCGCAGGAGCTTCCAACGGACAGCCTTTTCCTACTTCGTATGCGTCTGAGTTGTCCTGCGCCCTCGACTACACCTTGTGCTTTCCGGCGACCGTTCAACCTGTTCCCCCGCTGCCGACCGTAATGCCTTATCACGGTGCATCCAGCAACGTCCATGTGCAACGTTCACTCGACCGCTCAGCGTCGCACGTTCCCGGTGCCAGGTTTTCTCCGCCCTCCCAAACCACCTCGCAGTGGCCCGTGGTAGGCGTCCCTTCGGACGCTAACTCTTCTAACACCTTCGCGTTCGCACCTACGCCTACCTCCCGTGCCGTCTCAGCCATCTCGCCGCAGCCCCGTCTACACTTCCCAACCTCTAGCCAGCCAAACTCTGTCCCACCACTGTCCGCTGTTCAATCCGACCTACGTCAGGCCTCCTCGCGTTCCCCGACATGTCCCTTCCGAGGGAACTCCCTTCAAATGCGGGATATCAGCTATCCTGCTCCGTTCGACTCTCCGACTTCCCTCGCCCGAGAAATACCAATATCACACAGTACGTCCCGACTTTTCGATCTCCTTGACTACACTGACTATCGTCTAACCCCCCGCCCCCCTTCCCGCGGAAAGCTCTGCTCCGGCACAACGAGCGTCGTCTGCTCGGTTCAGAGGGCAACACCTACCAACCTTCCGACAGCTTTTCCGCCCTTGCCCGGGGTGAACACATCTTACACCTCGTACGTACCCCGGCGCCTTCATCTCCTTTGTCTACTAACTCGGTGTGCGCTCCGCCCCGGTATACATTAGCACGCCCCTGCTCCGTGGACCCCCTCTGTCCCAACTCTCCCATCTTTGCTGAGCCTCCTCCCGCGTCCCTCGTCGCCACCCACTGAACCTTTTTCGAGCCTTGCAGAGTCGTATCTCCACCCGCCCGTTGGTACCGCATCTCCAGGAACAGCGTTCACTCCTGGTCTTCCCCCACCCGGCGCCGGTAATCTGTAACGCTACTACCGCACACATCAAATTGTATGTCTCTCCCGCCGTTCGACTTTGTCTTCGTCTAACTCTCCAGGCCTGTGCAGCCCCATTCACGGCTCTCCGGCTCCGGAGGGGCGAGATCCTCGCCTTATGAAAGCAGTATCCTTTACGAAATGCGCAGCCACGGACTTGTTTCTTCCCATCCTGCAACTTTCCAGTCGCTCCCCGTCTCTCGCAATGACAAGCGGTCGCTCGCTTCGTCAATTTCTTGGCAGTTCTTGCGCTCGCCTTGCACCGTTGTCGGTACCGTCGTCGCATGCGATAACACTCGTTCCAGTTACTGCCGTGCTCCGTTCTGCCTCCATCATGTACATAGACGAACCCGTCCATAGCATACACAATTAACGTCCATCCTCGCTCACCAAGATGTAGCGCTTACCTCTGCCTTGAATCGTCACTCTGCGGTCTCAAACAAAGGCCTCACATCTCGTTGGCCCAGGATATAAGGTGTTACTATTACTTACTTTCCACCTACGTCCTCGTCGCTTTCAATCGTCTTATTCGACGCTCTCTCACCACATCCGAGTCACCGCTTTCCGACGACCCTCCGTCACCGTAAACTTCCTGGGTGCCATCACTCCGCACCCTCAACCAACAACACCTCAAGAAAACGTTTCTGCCTTATCAGCGGCGTTGTGCATACATCGAATTCGTACAATATACAGCCTACTGGCAACTCAGCTCCTACTCAAAGCCTTCAGGGCCGCTTCCGGCCCGACCTCCCGGACCTCCCGCCCCCAGTGCGAGTCGCACGGGCCCCTTCCTCCTCTAACACCACATCCACGAATCCATCCTCCTCTACCTCGCTCTCGTTCCCTCCACTGTCCATAAACTCTGTCGCTGTATAACCACGATGAGTCGTCTGGTCGACATAACCTCCACACACTTCAGCCTCACCTTCTTCGCTGTCTCGACGTGTTCCGCTCGAAGATCCCGTTGAGCCAGAAGAAACCCTTCCGGTCGACGCCCCTCCTTCGTCCACATCCATACGCTCATTACGCTCTCCAGAACTCGAGCCCTCGACCGCCGGAGCATGCCCTCCCTCAACAACGTCCTCCATGGCGGCAACACCGCGAGACCCACCTCCCAAGTTCTCTCCACCCAGCTGGCCATCTCTTGCGTCGGTGCCGCCTTCCAATCGCCAACGCAAAAACGTCAGTACCGCTAACTCTAAAGCCAACGGTCCACTTACCTCCACTACTGACCTCTGCCTCGAAACCCGGCGGCGGCCGACTATATAAGCCGATTCCCGGCGCACTGTAGTCCGTTATCTCCCCCTCTCCCGGCTTCAAGACCGCGATATCTGCAGGATGGAACTGGGGGAACCAGTTGGCGTTCGTAATGTGATAAGTTATGGTGAAGGACATCGCCAACACGTCCCCCCGTTGCAAAGAACCCGGTTCCCTTTCGGAGATCGGCACTATGTCATCGCCATCCTTGACCCACACCCGAGGCCGGTCTGGATTGCCACGGAACCCCTTCGACTGCCTATCTGCATCCACAACCCACGGGTGGAGGTGCTCCATCTCCGGCAAGGGATCCGACTGCGCGCCTTTGCGCAAAAACATTGGCGTCTGCATCCAAAATCGACTCCTGTATCGCACATCATGGCCAGACAGGTACGCCCGACGGGGCAACTCTCGAGGATTGAATCCTGGGACGGCCTTGATATAATCATCCAAGCTCTACGACTTTGTTAGCACGATACGGAGTCCACGTGTCATTCACACCTACCCACTGCCCTTCATACAAGCTTATGTCGGTGAACGTGTCCAGTACGTACGTGTAGAAGCAACGACTGTTCGCCCTCCTTTGACTATAACAACGTGAGCGCATCATTGCTTAAACTTTCACCGTTCGCCACTCACATGGTCTTAGGATCAACACCGAACGGTATAGACGCATCCTGCGGGACGTAGTTCCCCGTCTCCATAGGGTCGGCATCCGCGAACACCGCCGCGTGGCTGAACAACGCAGGTTGGCCAGTCGATCTGTCACAAATCTAACAAACCGTGAGCAACGAAACCAGCACCATATGGTTTTGATACCAACCACCCATCGCTGGCGTCCATCCTGCTTCGCAAATACCACAGAGTCGGGCGTTCCCAACGCTGCCATGCTGGACTGGAACGGCAACAATCCCTTTGCAAAGGGGTGCTTCTTGTACTTCAGCAGGAGGTCCTCGGCGGCGTCCATGGTTGAAAGTGTTCACTGAAAACGGAGGTAATGCCGACAACACGAAGTCAAGCGTCTTAGAGCAGGTGCTCACAACCTAACCACCTGAACGATTCAGCCTCTTATATACACCCTACTCTCGTACAGCACCGTCCTTCCCGCTCGCAGACAGCGACTCACGCTCTTACTACCTATGTGAAATATCGCTACACGCTACCCGCAGCCGTTCAAATAGCCGCGTTTCATGTCCACTCCCTTGCAATCGAAACTACCTGCTCACGACGTACCTCCCGAACCATCCCTGGGCAACGCGCCGCTACTGCGTCCATGCGTTTCCAAACCCCGAGCACCGTACGCACAAGATCTTCTCATACTCTCCCTCTCCCCCGTGAGCCGATCTCCACATCTCGTAGCAACACACCTCCTCCTGCTCTCAACCAGTCCCTCCACCTCTTCAACACAATCTCCGCCGACACCCGAGCACGCTCAACTTACTCACCTCTCCCTCAATCCTGACACCTTCGTCCTCCGGCCTCTCTATATTTAACTCGCTACCTCGCACCCGTCTCCGCAATCCAGACAGCTTCGTCAACACCCTTCAAGTCGCACTGTTCGTATCATACGGCTTCCCCCTCCAACCCCTTCCCTTCCTGTTAGCTGATCCCTTCCCACGTTGGTTTCAACCAGTCACACGAGCCCATCTCCCGCTACCTTCCGCCTATGGCCAGAACGCAATCTACCCGAAAGCGCTCCGATTTTCGTGCCATCAGTAGATGGAACCGAAGCGTCCTTCGGCGAGTCAGCAACGTGCGTCACCTTTCCATCCTTCTTTGCTCACCACTCCTCCAACTTATTCCAGGGTGACATAAAGCGGCACGTCGTCGCTCTCTTGTACCCCATGAGAGGACGACGTCCCCGCCTTATACGCGTGCCCGCCGACAGCCCGTTCTCTGAGGAGCCGGGCTCCAACATTTGGGCTGAAGACATCCAGACGAGGCGATGGTATACCCGAGGATACTCTCGGGCCCGTATTTCTGCCTTCCCCACTGACCCCTCCTTCCGCCTCAAAAACCATTACTCCATTCTAACCTCGCGTTGCTCCTCCACCACTGCCCTCAACCTAACAATTCGCGACAAGTGGGGCTTAAACATCGGTGGCCACGTCATAGTCATCCGTCACGCCGCTGCTGACATGATGCGACTGACAAACGTATCCTCCAGCGAACGCACATTCATCGACTTGCTCATCCGCTCGTGAGTCTCTCCTGGCGTTTGCTAGGCTGTCTCTCTGTTTCTCTAACAACCCCGCAGCTACTTCGCGTACCAACAAGGCACTGACAACTCGTCGGAGATCTAACATCGCTCTTCTCCGTCGCTACGTTCACAACCCCTGCCAACAGGTCTCGTTGCCGCACACAGTGTACATTACGAAATTTGACGATGTATCTCCAAATCCCAGACCTCGCCTTCCGCACTGCCTTTGCCGCATCCTACGGCATAACGTTCGAGTGCCGTATCCTCACCGCACTCGATTCCGCCACGGCAAAGTCCCTCCTCACCATACGACTGCATTCGTCTTCCGACCGATCCTCTTCCCCTTAGCGATGCACACGCTTCCCCGTGTCTAGCCCCCGTCTCCATGCGTCACCGTCGGCTCCTTTCCCAACTTGCCACCAGCTACACTTCTTGCAAAGCGCACACCCGCTGTACCCCATGGCTTCCGTCATTACCCCACCCTTTACACTAACCCATTCGGTCTCTGTCGCTGCCTCTTTGTCTACTAAACTCTAATATCATCGTGTCCACCAACGACGCCGTAACGTACTGGTCCGCGCTTCTCCGTCGCAGCGTTGCACATCTCCGAGTACCTACAACTCCATACCCCACGGCAACGTCGATACCTCCTGTCTCATTGTACACCTCTTCAGTCTACCCTTCCTCCTTACGATGTTGCATCCCTCTTCCCAGCATTTAAAGTCATCGATCCTTGTGAGAACCCCATTGCTCACTCGTCCCAACGATACGCAAGACCTTCACTCGTCACTTCCACCTGCTCATCTCAATGTCCCAAGTCCTCACGACCCAGCCTACCCTGATTTTGAAGCGAGGTACGATACACGCCCGCGGTTCCGTACGTTCCCCTCCCTGACGCTCTCAATCTAGACGGGTTTGTCCGGTGCTGCTCTTTTTTCCGTCTTCGTCTAACACTGCGGCCTTTCAGTCGCTTACAGCGCTTCGACTCCCGGAAGGTCTGTTTACGCATCGTCGTTCAACTGTCCCTCACTGACATCGGTACGGTTTCAGGTGGACCTCTACCTGCAATCTGTGGGTATTCGTTGCTCTGCAGCTTCCGACCGCTGATACAACTTTCGATCCCGTCAACCACCTATCCCCAGCTCTCCTGGGGCCTCGACCTCGGCGATAGGGCGACCCCCGAGTGCGTAGCAGGCCTGCATCCGCTTTGACTTTATCTCTTCTAAACGGCATTCCACAGGATTGTCAACAACTTACAGACCCGTCTCCCTGCAGATACTATGACAGCCGAGAGCCTTTTAGTGCGTTTTATCAAACCCCGTCTCTTGAGGGATGCTAACTATAGCCAGATTTTCCTCGCCGAGGTCGTTTCCACCTTCTCCGCTAGGCACCCGGACTACTCCATCCTAGTGGGCCGCGTGTATGCAAGCTACCATCATAAGCGCGTCTCCAAGGGCTTCAGCGCCTGGGTCCTCGGTTACGAGAACGGTACGTGTCCCTTCTCCTATCACTCGCAGCTACTCATAGAGACCCAAGCGTCGCCTCCCCTTTTCACGGAGACTCTTTTGGAGGTTGTTCGTCAGAACGCCGGGGCCCTCGACAGCGCGATCGTCCACAAACGGGACTTCGATTTCACATAGTACGTTGTTGCTCTCTGGGGGTCCGCTTTTTTTTTTGACATCCCCAGTCGAGCGATGCAGACCTTTGAAAGGTCCTACCTAATCAAGGAGGGACACAGGCTGTCTGAGAGGCTCCAATTCCTCTTCATGCGGGTGTCTATCGGGATCCACGGTCACTCTTTGGATGACGTGCTCGATACCTACGAGCTTCTGTCTACCAAGAAGATATCTTTTGCGTCCCCCACTCTATGGAACGGAGGGCTTTCGGACAGGTACTTCGCTTCCTGTTACATCTACGAACCCTTTTCTTTCGACTCCAAGGCGACTGTCCCCAGTCTCTCCGCCCTTTCTTCCTTGTGGTCTTCGGGTGGCGGCGTGGGCCTCAGTGTCGCCGACGTTCCCGCTACCAGGTTCGTATGTTCGTCCTCCTCGGTGTTGTTTGCCATTTACCTTCTGCCTTCAAAGGGGAGGACGCTCGGGTGGGCATCCAGGCCTTATGCCGGTTCTGAAACTCTACGACTCCCTCGCGTCCTATTGGTCCCGCTCCGGTCGTCGGCGCGCTTCATCTGCCACGGCGTACCTTCCCGTCTGGCATGCCGATATACGCAATTTTGTTCTCTGTCGGTCGGCTCGCGCTGCCGTCGGTTACCGGTTCCACTACATCTTTCCGGCCCTTTGGGTACCTCATTTATTGTGCGCATGTTTTCCCGCTTTGTCTGTCCTCGTACCATTCTTACCGTTTGCTCGCTCTCTATCGCCTTTTCTAGCATGCGCCGCCTCGAAGAAGACGGTATGTGGAGCTTGTTCGACCCAGTCGACGTTGGTGCACTCGCGGAGTTGTACAGTACTACGTTCGATGCCGCGTACAAGGAGTACGAGCGCCGAGGTGTCGCTATTACCACCATTCGCGCCAGGGCCTTGTGGGAGACTATCGCCGATGCTGTAAGGGAGACTGGGTCTCCCTTTATAATGTATGCCGATAACGTGAACGGTGTGTATTCTTCTTCCTATGTCCTAGGCCCCTCTCACGCTTTGTCCCAGGTAAGAACAATCAGATGAACCTTGGAGTCATCAAATCTTCGAACCTGTGCACCGAAATTGTTCAATATTCGTCGCTCGCTGAGACCGCAGTGTGCACCTTAGCCTCCGTCTGCCTTCCCAAGTACATCCGGTCTGACGGAACGTTTGACTACGGCGAGCTCCATCGCGTGTCCAAGCTGCTAGTCCGCGCTTTGGACCGCGTCATCAGCGTCGCAGACTATCCTACGCCGGATGCCGCCGTATCAGCCCTCCGGACGTGATCCATAGCCATTGGAGTACAGGGCCTCGCTGATGTGTTTGGCTACGCTGAGCTTCCGTTCACATCTCCTGAGGCCCGCGCCCTCAACCTTCGCATCTTCGAGACTATTTATCACGGCGCCCTCGAGAGCAGCAACGAGCTTGCGGCGACTCTCGGACCGTACGACGCCTGGATTGGCTCACCCGCGGAACAAGGGGTACTCCAAGTAGACATGTGGAGTGCAGATACATCTGACCGGTACGATTTTGACTCCCTTCGGGACCGCATCAAACGCACCGGGCTGCGGAACTCTGTCTTGACAGCACAGATGCCCACCGCTTCCACTTCCCAGCTGTTCGGAAACTCCGAGGGCATCGACCCCTACTTGAGGTTCGCATCCGCCTCCTCTTCCGGCCCGGCAAGTTTCAACCCGCTGACCACCTTCCCCCGTTCCTAGCAACGTCATGCAGTACCGCCTCCTCAGCGGTAACTTCAACGAGGTCTCCAGACCTCTCGTACGAGCCCTCACTTGTCGCGGCTTATGGACAACCGACGTCCGCGATCAACTCCTTGCGTCTCACGGTAACCCAGCTGCTGCTCTATGTCCCGTTCCTCTTCTAACACTTCACGCAGGCTCCGTCCAAGGTATCCAGGACGTTCCTGACGATCTCAAAGCCGTCTTCAAGACTGCATTCGAAATCGACCCGGTCGATCTTGTCAACATGGCCGCTGATAGGGGTCCTTTCATTGATCAGAGTCAATCCCTGACGCTCTTTGTCGCTTCGCCTACCCCCCAGATCTTGGTGAGCATTTCCCCTTTTAATAACATTCTACGTCATTGACAGCCATTCGTAGATGGATATTCAACTACACGCCTGGCGCTGCGGGCTTAAGACGGGTGCCTACTACGTAAGAAGCAGGCCGGCTTCAAACCCTCAACCGTTTGGCCTCAGGCGCGTCTCACCCAAGGGCGATCCTTCGACGTCTGTACAGACCAGCACTGTCGGCGTTGACGAGTCTGTTTGTTCCCCTTGCGGAGCGTAAACACTAGATTTCACTGTACTCAGCGCGACTACCTTTTCAGGGCACCCTCGTCCCGGTTTTTTCATCCACTGCTTGCCGCCTTTCTTGCTCCTCCCAATTACCCCGCTCCTCCGCTATGCACTCCACTCCAGTTTGCACTTCCCCTCTCGCGACTCGCCTCTCGTTCTCTTGATAACGTGTGTGCCTTCTTACCTTGTATGCTCCCCTACTCGCAAGCTCTCCTCCCAGTCCTCCCTGTTCCTTTCGCATCTTGCTTTAGCCTACTCGCTCCACCGCAGGGCCCTCTCCCGCCACATCCTGTCTTTGATTATGAAAGTTCCTACACACCTCTGTACTCGTCACGACGCGCCCTCGTTTGGTCTCCTTCCCTTTCACTTCTCGCTGCCACATTATGTAGTCCCTGCTCTCGATCTATTTTTACCTCCGATACACGTGTGACAGTGGCCAGGTCCGCCCGGAGGGGCAATGTCGCTATTATTACTTAGTGCCACTGAATGGAATTCAACAGGAATTTGTCTGGCCGCAGTCAATTTGCGCAATGACGTCAGACAGGAACCATGGCTGGCGCTTCTGCCTAGATCAAAGTCGCGGTAGTCTCGGAATCGGATGGGATGAAGCTGGGTCTCATCCGCCATGACTAACAACGAAAAACTCCAACACAGGCTGTGGCGGTATTTATTTCTAGCTATCGCGCCGCATGATTCGACGACGAAACTGACCGAGACGCGCCGTTCATCAGCATGCACAGCCTGAAAAGTTGGTGGCGACACTGCCAAGGCGCAGACACGCCTGCGGAGGCCTGCGGTCCTCGAGAACTGTGGTGGGTGCCGCCTCCAATGGCATCTCGGCCATCGCACGGCTGAGCTCTCTTGGCTACAGGACTGGCAGTTGATCACTGGTTGATCGTTTGAAGTGCGATGATGCGCGGACTTTGACCTCAGATAAAGGTATTCCATGGATCATAATTCCTCCATCTGGGAGGATCGTCCGAGTTGGTCAAGCGTTTCAGCTTTGCGTTCGCACGACATGGGATTTTACATACCCGATTTGCAGCTGGAACTTCCGCTTGGACAATGTTTGATTCGGCAGGTGTCGAGAAGACCGAACATCAACACGTAGAACTCGATGGATTCAGATGATATGAAGTGCAGACTACAGGACAGAGGGGCACGCAGCCGCGCCGGTTTCCGCTGCCCTTGACGACTTTCACTTTGTGCCCCGGGGCCGTTCACATTCGATTCCGCATTTTGGGTTCTCATTTATTTACTATATGTCATTTTCACTCGACCCGACCAGGATTGTCGCGGTCCAGGATGCTCAGTGAGTCTGCCCAGATCTTGATGTCCACGGCGCTGATTCGTACATGGCTCCAGTGTCACAGCAAACCTCATAACTGTCGGCGTCGCTGGTAGGCACGTGTCTATGTGGACTCCGCCTTGAATCCGGACTCACGTTCAACAGCTTTGGTCGGATACGAATATCTTCTCACCGTCGAGCGGGAATCACGTCTGTTTTGGCGACGGAAGGTCAACACCGCCACCATTCTGTTCTTCGCAAATCGTTATCTTGCTCTGCTCTACTACGTGGGTCTTGCATATTACCGATGCCTCTCGTTGCCGTTCCTGGTAAGTTACTAGATTGGTCGTCGAAGTTCCTCGTCCTCATTGCTCGTTCCAGGAGTAGGTTGAACACAAAATCCAGCGATAGATCAGCCTGATACTAATGCCGCATAGCTGCCAGGTGCAGTACTACATCGATTGTGCAATAAGACACCTGCAATACGTTCCTTGGGCAGGTCTGTTCCACTTTCATCCGCGCATGGAGGAACCTATGCTTATATCGCTCGACTCGACGTGGACAGTCTTTTCCACACTCCGGGTATACGCTCTGAGTGAACGGAACTGGATTCTAACTGCGACCACCCTCTTTTGGTCCATGATCGCCTTCCCTCTCGAGTACTACGTAAGCCAAGCTAATTTATGGTTCGCGAAATGGCTCTGTAAGATCTAACAGCGAAATTAGGGTGACTTTCACCTTGTATCCTTCGCCAATGATCTGGCCTTAGGATGCACGCCCACAACTCAGACGACGCTTACGTTCATCGACATACTGTACGTTGGAGTGTCTCTTTCTGTGGGAGCATTTGCTGACTATGATTTCAGCGGCTAGTACCGTCTTGCTCTGCCGGTCTAATCATGTCATGACTCATGCTAATCAACAGGGATTATCGCGATTCGCGGGGGCCAAATCATCGCTGACATCATTGTGATTGCGGTCACCTGGAAAGTTACGCATCACGCACGCAAAGAGAGCTCCGTAGCCTTCCTGACGAAGGTCATGTTCAGACATAGTAAGGTGTCCGCACCTTTTGGGAGCCAGAACAACCCCACGCTAACGTGAGATACAGGCACCCTGTATTTTGTGTGAGTTGTCTACACTCACCTTAACGTGCAACATGCCTATTGGTGGCTGGTACAGCATCCTCGTGGTGTTGAATGTCCTGCAAATTATATTCGCCTTGATCCCGGTGAGGCATGCATCCCGACGTGGCGTCGAGTTCGCAAGCTCACAGAACATTGCAGGACTCCGTCATCCACACCCCATTCACAAACACGTCCTATCTGAACAGGTTCTCGGAGCCGTTGAGTATAATTCTTCCCCGGATGTCGAGCCTCGCACTCACTCCTACTTTCTCGGCGTCCAGTATAACATCGATTCTGATATCTCGCTTTATCCTCGACCTTCACGATACTGAGAGCGTAATGGTGTATCATGGTGACACGACCGGGATTCAAACCACGGTTTCTGGTATCGGAGGACCGCGCTCCAGAGATTTTGGATCGTCGGAAAGGACAGAATGGTCGGTTAGATCCAGTCCCTCTTGCGACACTGCCTCGTCCGCGTGATGAGGATTCATCAGGCTGGCTCCATGGTAAGAGTGTCGATGCAATATTTATGATACAACTATGTAGACTACAGACACCTACGTCGCCAGGCCTTATTCTAGCAAACTTGATGAACAGTGGCACGAGGGGTCTTCGACGCTCGTCGCGCATCCACCGCATCGCGTAACCAGGAAGCAGTAGGTATCGGGGAAGGCCTTCGTGATCCACCCATCGAGGAGACAATACTGGCCCATCGGCTACGCTTCACTCAAGCTCAACCCGATCCAACCCAATGTCGACCGTGATCATGGGCCCGCTGGTGTCGGGGTGACCACAGCCACCCCACAGCCCCCGAGTCCTCAGTGCGCGAGAAGGGCCCGGGGTCGTCCTCGCTGCTGTAGGAGTAAATGGTGACTCTGGAGCAAGATAGCGATCGAGGGGTCACCAGTAGTAAAACCACCCAAGGCATCTCGAACCTATGCAGGCCCTGGCGGTATGTGTTGTCGTTCGTCGCTCGGCATCGCTCCAAACTGACCGCAACGAACTGGCAATCGTGTGGCACAGCAGCCGGTGTTGATGTTCCTCGGGCTGAGGTGGAGAAGGTCCCGCTGCGAGGACGGCCTCGGGAAGTACTCCTCATTGCCTCGACAGATATTGGCCAGTTAGTGTCTCGGTTTATCTATGGTTTGCAGTTTATTTCACGAAACACGTCGACTTACGCAGTTCGTATCCCACATACCTGCCACCCGCGAGGACTGTCCGATCCAATCGGAGAGTTTCGGCTTTGGGTTCGAACAGCGTGCACGTGGGAGTCGGTCCGTGCGGTCTGCGGTTGGACAATGCCACGTAGTAATGCAGGTGTCGAGAAGACCTAGAACCACCAGGCAGAAGCGGTGAGTAACATCATATGAGCCACAGCAATCTTTCAAGTGCCAGTGGGAGAGCCTATAAAAAGGCAAGGAGCTGCGGCGGTGTCCGTTGCCCATACTCCATCTCCCCCCTCAGACTCGGTCCCACAAATTCACTTGCTATGTCGCGCCAACTCGACGTGACCAAGATTATTGAGATTAACAATGCTCTGTAAGTGTGTCTAAACCAATACCACATGCATATAGCAGGCTGATGTAAGTATAGTTTCCTAGATAAACTAATAACTATCTGCACTGCTGGTAGGCGCACATGCCGGGCTTGTGGACTACATCACGGCGAGCTGGAACTCTAACTCAACTCGCGTTCAACAGTTTTGATCGGGTACGACTATCTCCTTACCGTCCAGCTAGAATCGCGTCTCTTTTGGCAACGGAAGGTCAATGCTGCCTCGATGTTATTCTTCGCCAACCGCTACCTTGCTGTAGTGTACTATGTGGTCCTCGCCTATTACCGGTGTCTCCCGGTGCAACACCAAGTAAGTCATGTCATTCATAGTGGATCACAATCGAAGAGGTGCCTATCCTCACTATTTATTTCAGGAGTAGGTTCATACCGTATCCAGCAGTGGACTGGGCAAGATTGTCGGATACTGATTTAGAGCCCGAGGCAGTTGCCGGACGCAGTACTCAATCAGCAATGCAATAAGACACTTGCAATACATCCCTTGGACAGGTTAGTTTCCCATTTCCATGCGTATAGTAAGCTAACATCTAACCACAAGGACAGTTTTTTCCTCGCTGCGCGTGTATGCCCTAAGCAGAAGGAATCGGCTTCTAACTGCCACCACCTTCTTCTGCTCTATTCTCGCCTTTCCTCTTGAATACTACGTGAGCCATGCTATGCAGCTTTTCCAGTCGGCTCCGATTTGACCGCAACTAGGGTGACTTTCGCCTGGTGTCCTTCATCGACGATCCGAGTGTCATTTCAGGATGCACGCCAATGGAGAACGGTCCCTCGCTGATTGAGAATATGTGAGCCTGGTGCATATTCATATTTCTTCGTCATATCAATTGCTGAGTATGATTTCAGTGGCTAGTATTGTCCCGCGTCAGTCAGGCCCTCCTCCTTGCTCACATTGATTTACAGGCTTCCTCATCATTCGCGGAGGTCAAATCATTGCTGATGCCATCGTGATTGGAGTCACCTGGAAAGCTACTTATCATGCACGTAGAGGAGGGAATATATCCTTCCTGACGAGGGTCATGTTCAGACATAGTACGGGAGTTATTCCTGGAAGTTGAAAGGGGGCTGACACGAACCTTACCAGGCACTCTGTACTTCGTGTGAGTTGCTCGCCCTTGCTCTCCCCCGAGGTCTTATATCTATATTCGTGGGCATAGCATCATCCTTGTGTTGAATATCCTGCAAATCATTTTCACCTTAATCCCGGTGAGGGATCCGCGGCTACGGGCTCGCGCAACCTGGCTCCTGTACTCACAAAACCATTCAGAGCACCATCGTCCACAAGCCGTTCACAAACACGTCATACATAGTCAGATTTTCAGAACCGTTGAGTACCTCTCCCCCAGATATCGAGTCTTACCCTCACTTTGTGCTATCATAATGCAGGGTCACAACGATTCTTATTTCTCGCTTTATGCTCGATCTTCATAACACGCACCACGCAATGGTGCACGGTGACCTGGGCGGAGTCCCAACTGTCAGTTCTAACATTGGACAGCTGCGCTTCGGAAGTTCCAGGTCTTTTGAAATGACGGAGTGGTCGGCCAGCCCCAATGCCAGTGGGTCTCGCGACAGTGCACCGGGACGACGAGGATTCACTCGACAGACTCCAATGTAGGGAATGTGGACGCAGCGTTTATCGTAACAGTACATCTTGACACAAACAAGTGGGAACCTCTGGAGCGTCATAGTACACGGCAGAAAGAAGGCATAGGAGTGCGATGGAACTTGAAGGGGAAGACATCATCGCCCAGAAGCAAGAAGGGGAAGCCGAAGGTCAGTCTCGCCATTCGCATCGAGGCCATGATCTATGCCTGCTGGCCCGCGTCGCTTATCTGGAAGGGTAACGACTGGGAGACGGCCTTCCTGATCCACCAACGGAGGAGGTAATACGGTACCACATAGCTTGCCCCAGCCCGCCCCGGTACCATTCATAACCATGCCGACGATGCGCCCGCTAGTGTCGGTGGCCACAGCCCCCGAGCCCCCGGGCACGAAAAGGGCTGGGAATCGCCCCTGCTGCTGTAGGAGTAGTAGACCGCGAGCGCGATGGAGGTTAAACGGACGGCGCTGCTTTGCGAGTAGTATTGACGGACGAACGACTCTGAGATTGCGGTCACGCTGCTGAGCGTCGGCGCTGCCTCGCGCGAGTCCCGACGCCGTTTTCCAGAACGATGAGACACGGCTCGCTGACGAGCGTGGTCGTGCAGTGGAGCTCGTCGCGGGTCACAGACTCACAAAGTGTCGGAGCTGCAACACTGGACCCATCGGCGCGGGGTGGAGGGCATGGCCCCGTTTGGGCAGGTCGACTCGGAGGCGTGCCATTTGGATACAGCCTGAGGCTGATGTACGATGCTTCGATGATTCGACTGTGCTGGTAGGATAGAGACAAAGATGGAGATAGATCAACCGAGGGAGAGGGTCCATATTGCGTCTCACGTTTAATCGCGCCGCAAACTTGAATGCCGGCGACAACTTCTTGATTCGGGCTAAAAATCGAAAATTACCAGGTTTTCCACTTGGTTCGGCGGGTGAAATATGTGCACTTACCAAAATTCGAGAACTGACTTGTCAACTTGTCAAGGGGCTACAGGACATTGTAAACGTGGAGGAAACAGCACGGAGGCTTTGCAATGGAGCAGCGCCGGGGGTATTTGTTTCTTGTTTGTATCCTTCCCGTTTCGGCACTCAAAGTACTCAATGCGCGCTAAAGACTTGTGAGGGGGAGCGGCGGGGGCCCGCCAGAGTCCGGTTCTTCTCTTCCGAGGTACAGACAGGCAAGCATACGCGGCGATGTTTACATTGGTAGTAGGTACAGTACATGAGCGGTCGTCTGTGTCCGAATGGCATAGGAATGTCCTATGGTCAGTAAGGTAAGCTTCGAATTCTCAAAGAACGGCCCGCCACCGAGTCGAAAACCCCGCGAGATTCGAGAATGGATCCCTTTATTGAACGCACGGGCTCCAAGATTGACCTGCGGCTAACTCGCGTGACCCCATCCCTGTCGCGAATGAACGGATCGAGGTGAACCTCTGATGCATTGATGCCTCGACGGTGCTCAACGCAGTTAACGTAACCTAACAAGCATAAACTGCGCAGATGTCTTGAGCAATTTTCTCTGCAGACATGTGGCCGGAAGACCGACTGACCGGCAACCCGCGGCCAGCGACTCAGCTCAGAACTAATGAACAAGTACATGGTCAACAGACACACACACAACACACCCTAGGCGTCGCTCTTCAAAACCCGACAAACGCAATGACGCTACCTAAGAATGCAGCTCCGCGGAGAATTCAGGCCTCTTATCGGCCGAGGCCGGGTACACACTTTTCACGTGACCTCTCACAACCCCACCAATAAGTTAACCGGTTCTAGGAAGAACCGGGACTCTGACCGAGGCCACTTCGCCCGAGACACCATCCCACCTCCAAATAGTCTGTGCACCTTCAACGTCGCACCTGTGAATCTACTCGACCACATCTTCAACACTCCCCATGAAGCCTGTCGCAAGAGCGTTTACCGCTAGTTTCAACTTTCGGGGATCAAAACCGCAAGCCTAAATCGGCAGAGTACCAGCTCACCCAATGTCTCTCGATAGACAGATTGTCCGTGTTTTAATTCAAGTTCCTCACTATATCTCTGTTCTCCAGGAGCTGCACTCAGACGCGTATATCTTAGACCCCCCACGCGCACATGCATCCGAAAGACTGAACGTAGGCGAACTGCCACTGAACAGCCGGTATGTGTCCGATCCATCACACATGACAGCGGAGACTGACATTGTTGTGTGTGTGTCTGAAGCACAGAAGCCGTCGGAGACATGATCTAAGACGGAAGTACTCATGTGGGACATCCATGATACGTCGTGGCCTCGACACCCGCTCAGGCTGTTGAAGTCGCGGTCAACGGTGGGCACGGCCCTTCTTACGTCTGGCAGCGCATCGCTCCGGCCGCTGGGGTTCGCCGCCTCAACCCCGCACTAGGCCTCGTGCCCTTCATCCCAGTCCCAATGCAGCTATTTATATTTTTGATCCACCACAGACAAGGTTTGCGAGCGGCTCTATTCGCTTCTCCAATCTCCATCTGTCACGAAGACGTTGTTCGTCATCGCCGCCGGTGTCGAGAAACCCGATGTGTCGAGCAGCCTGGGCTAGAGATGCCTCATAACCCTAACTCCCCAGCACTCCTCGGCAGCGCCGACTCGTTGTACCAGATCCCTCTGCACCTTCCGTGCCCGCCCTTTTCGACTGTTATGATCCCTTCCGACACAGATAGAACTATCACAATCAAAGAGGTCAGGTAAGTATTTCTAGATTTTGTACCGTCCTCATGCACACTTAGACAACGACTGTAGTTTCATAAGCAACCTTATTGACGTAGGCGTTGCGGGTACGTGCAACAGCATTCGACTGTGTGCTACGCCACCCTGATGCTTTCCAGCCTTGATCGTGTACGACTACCTCCTTACTGTGCGGCGAGAGTCGCTGCTGTTCTGGACACGGAGAGTCAATGCCGCCTCAATCCTATTTTTCACGAACCGATACTTCGCACTGCTCTACTATGTGGTCCTCGCGTACTACAGGTGTCTGCCATTGCCGTATCCGGTGAGCATTCTCTATCGTCTGTTCGGGAACGTCCTATCCTGACCGCCGGCTGCAGGAGTAAGCGTTCTAGCAGGTCGATACAACACTCATGGTGATTGACGTCGGGGTAGTTGCAAAACGCAGTACTACATCGACGACGTGCTGAGATACGTCCAATATCTCCCTTGGGCACGTGAGTGTTTCTCCAAGTCGAATCTGTGGATTTGAGCTTACGGGTACGCGTGCTGGCTACACATGCGCATCGCGGAGCCAGTCTTCTCGGCCCTGCGCGTATATGCGCTGAGTCAGAGGAGCTGGTTTCTGACCGCATTCACCTTCTATTGGACGATCCTTGTGCTCCCTCTCAATTACTACGTACGTCTGATTCGCTTTCGTTCCTCCGCTCCCTGTCGCTTAAGATGCGAGGGGGACTCAGAACGACTTTCACCACACGTCCTTCGTGAACGACCCGGTCCTGGGGTGCACGTCGGCAGCAACGACGCCGTATTTCCTCAGTCTCCTGTAAGTCGCCGTGTCAACTCGACTGCGAGTGTGCGTGAACTAACTTTGAGCGGCGATCGTAGCGGTCCGTGCTTCATACAAGCCCACTAGTCAAGCCCCCTCTTTCAGGCTGAACCTTGCTACTAACTCCGCTCTTAGGCACTCTCTTCATTCGCGGGGGTCAAATCATCGCGGACGCCGTGGTGATCGGCGTCACCTGGAAGGCGACCTACCATGCACGCAGCGAAGGATCCATGTCCTTCCTCACGAGAGTCATGTTCAGGAACGGTGCGTTTGCGTTGGACTTCCTGTGGTCGACACCATCTCCAGGCTTTTGCTGACTCCGCGACAGGCACTACGTACTTCATGTGAGGCGCACGCACCCTGCACTTCGACTCAACAGCTGGCGTTGACTAGAGGTCAATTGTATGGTAGCATCCTTCTGGGACTGAACATCCTCCACATCGTGTCCATCTTCGTCCCGGTACGAGCATTCATTACGCTCTCATATTTACGACAGTCCTATCCTCATCCTGATGTGCATATTACTCCAGACGTCCTTCCTGCACATCCCGTACACACACACGGCCTACGTGACCAAGTTCCTGGAACCGTTGAGTACTTGACCCTCTGGCCATGACCTCGTGCTCACTCACGCAGCAGGATCACGGCGATACTCATATCCCACTTCATCCTTGACCTCCATGAGACCAACCAGGCAATGTCGGGCCAGGACGACGACGGCGGCTTGTCCGGCGTCCATGTCATGGGTACAGATATCGGCCAACTGACCTCGGAAGATTCGATGACCGAGCAGGTGGAGGTCTGGGCAGTCGACCTGAGTCCGTGGCGCGACATCCGGTCGATGTGATCGTTGGGGGAGCAGGCCTTGAATTAAGGATAACGAAGAAAATTATATGCGCATGGTATGACCGTAGTGCATGTCGATAGCGTGTTCTAAGTATATACGATAACCAATAGTGTACACACGAACCCCCGTCCGTAGATCCATCATCACCTCATAACTCATAAACCGGCATATAGCCCTCCACGCTCGCCCAGTCGCTAGTCGTAGTCGTCAGGGTACCCAGCAGGCCGAGCAGCCCTCAGAAGTACTTGTCCCAGAAGCCCTTCGTGCCGTTCGTCGGCGCGGCGTGCTCCTCGATGCCGAGCAGCTTCATCATGAGGTTGTATATCTGCACGTTCTCGAACGTCTCCATCACGTACGCGTCGTCCGCCGTCGAGTGCCAGCCCTTGTTCGGCCGCGCGAGGTCCCGTCCCAGGATGGACGCCGCGAGACGCCGCGCGGGTGAGGACGACGCTGCCTGGATGCGATCCGCCTCGACCGCCTTCACGACGGAGGAGAAGGGTCCGTGCGCGACGAACATCGCGTGCATCTCCTTGTACGTGTTGTCGTAGCCGTGGCTCTGCACAATACACACATACAAGCGTGTCAGCGGGGAGCGGAGGAGAATGCTCGCGGTGGAAGCGAGTACGCACCCCCTTGTTCATGCCCGAGCCGTTCTCGGCGCGGTCCGTGAGCGCGTAGCCGATGCGCGGGACGACGTAGACGGGCGCGATGCGCGGGTTCTCGGAGAAGTGCCAGCGCGCGGGCATCGTCGCGTGCGTGTACACGTCGAACTTGCCGCCGCTCGCACGGGACGCGTTGCGGAGCACGGCGAGGTACGTGTCCGTGTGCTCGGGAGTGTCGAAGCGGAGGCCCATCGCGGGCCAGCCGTCCTCGTGCGCGATGTGCGCGTAGCCGGCGCCGAGAACGTCGTCGATGAAGATGAGCTCGGGGTGGCTCGTGTCCGTCATGCCGTGGTCGCTGACGAAGACGATGTCGACGATGTCGGTCAGGTTGCGCGCCTCGATCTCGTCGTGGAGGTCGCGCGCGAAGACGTCGACTTGCTTCAGGACTTTCTGTGGGCGTAGGTTGTGTCAGCACTGCTTGGTATCCACCATGGGAGGATACCTACGTTGACGAGCTTAGACGTGGGGCCAGTAAGATGACCAGCCTGGTCGAGGGACGGCTCGTATGCTATGACGTTCTGGAATTAATGTGCGGCAATACAGGCCAAATTGACTTCCAACATACCCATAATAAACTGAGGGCGCGTCTCGATAGGCATGTCGATCCAGCTTAGGATTTGGTCGAGTTTCTCCTGCAAAGGAACGTGGTCCTTCACCGCACAGTCCAGGTAAGCGGATGGAATGCTGAACGATGGGAATGACACACCTTCCAGGGTACGAAGTACGTCGGAGAAGCACCGCTCGTAGTCTTCGGGGGTCCCGGCCTACGTACAGGTTAGGACATCCAACGCGACAAAGCGATGACCACATGACGTACCACATCAAATTCGCAGTCCTTACACCCGCCCTCTCCGCAGTCTCCCACATCTGCGCACAGGGGAGCATGAATAGGGCAATGCTGAAAAGATGCGGTCGGGACGTACCGGCTCACCGTACCACCACTCCGACACCCATGTCGACTCAATACGATTGTAATGGAATTCGCGTTGAGTAGCTGGGTCCCAAAAGTTCTAGAGCGTGACGCTAAGATGAGTTCATTGAGAGGCTGAGGGAGCGACACACATTGGCTACGATTCCGTGGGACTCGACATAAAGGCCGGTCCTTAAGGAACGATGAGTATATGCGCACATTTGACTAGATCTGAACTTACATCAAGGCCCAGTGATTACTTCCGAAGCACTCACAATCAATTCAGAACGCCAAGGGAATATCATGTGTAGAACAACATACGGGAAAGTGAGCGTCTGGCATAGCATTAGTGCAAATCGTTGGTGATGCATGCTGCAGACATACCGGAAACACTGGTTGCATGGACTTGGCTCCGGAGTCCATCTTTACTGATTGCCAGCAAATGAGGAGTCAAGCCACGGTCCAAGTAATCCGCCCTAGTACCAGCCAAGGTTCGCGACGTCGCAGGCGAGAGGAGAACGTGGACGACGTACCGCAGACCGTCAATAGAAACAATGATCGCTGTCTTCTTGAAGTCGTGCGTGCCATTGTCAGCAAACCTTGCGTCTTCAACTGCGGCTTCGCAGTAGTCTTGCTAGGACCCCAGAAGAACCGTTGCACAGGAATGGCGATGGAGAGCAAGAGGAGGGAAAAGAAAAGCACGCTGAACACTAAACATCTCCTCGACCTCGTTGGAGGCGACCCAAGCTCGGCGTTCTCCTCTTCGTCGTAATGAACATCTTCGAACCGTCGGTCTTCAGGGGATATCAGCGCCTTGCGTTCATCATCATCGACGGACTGGCGAGTAGAGTTTGGGGGAAGCTTGGGCTCGGAGTATTCCGGCTTCATGATAGGGAAATGAATCGTAGGCTGGGTCGTGCAGGTGGTATGACCGGACAGACAAGGAAAACGACCCGCCTGCAGGTGCACTCAAGACGGGTGAGACAAGGACAACAGCGTGCTGGAGGTGACGGCAGGGACGCGACGTGGAGGGGAGTGTGGCCAGCTACAGTGAAGGGGCCGCTGTGCTCGACTCTGGGGCAAGCCCGCCACCAGCATTCACCCTATTTGTCTCTAATTACGTAACCCGACTTCCCCTTGTCGGGCACCAACAGCGCACGTTGAAACCTGGCCACATCCTGGCCAGCGAAGAAATGCACAATGTGACGTTCACCTCCCTCCTCTTGCAGAATTCAAGTGCACTCATTCCATCGAATGGCTTGCTCTGAGTCTCCCTCATCTAGCTGGTTATATTGCTCTCGTGACGCCGGCACTGCATTTTGCATGACTTGGTTGACTTCCACGCCAGCGAGGTTGATGATGGTTTTTGCAGCGACAGGCCCAATGTCAGGCCCTTGCGAGCCCTTGCGAATCTAGGCAAGCCTCCGGAGTCAGGTACGGATCACCGGGTTGCAAGTACTCAAGCTCAAGCCTTCATAAGGACAGTGAGTGCTGTAACTTCAGTTCCCATCATTCTGATTATAAGCAAATCAGGACATAGCTGAGCTCGCATCGTCCCCTGCGCAGTGATGAATCGTCGTAGCTGTCATTGACCTCCGGTGGCTCCCTGAGCACACAAGTACTAAGTATCCCCCATCATAAGTATACCATAGGATCCGGAAATCGTTTGCTCCTTCCCCCAGGCAGCATATCTTCTTGACAGGCCACAATGCGACGATAAACATGTCTAATTCCACCTCCTCATCAAAGTCCAACTTTCTTCCCGCCTATCCCCTCGTCCCAGGACAAGACATCAACGCAACCTTTGGCGCAATCCTCATTGGCACGACTATCTCACTAGTGTGGGCCACTCATCCTACTGACAGCATCATCGTATCATCTGAGACTTATCCCGTTACAGAATCTACGCCTTTTCGCTGGTCCAGGCCGGTCAATATTCAGATTATACCGCACCGACACCCGTTTTGTTAGGGTTATTGTCTGGGCTACACTGTGAGCATTCTTGCTCCCTCTCGTCGATTTCCAGCAGAGTTCTGAGTGGTCGCAGCTTGCTCGACTTGGCTCATACGGGCCTTACCATCCACGCATGGTACGCCCTTCCCCTTCGTTGCCACATATCCTCTCATATTCATCCATGAATCCGTTGCACTAGCTGCTGGAATCTTGTCGCATCCCACTCCAACGTGGAAGGCCTCTTTCATAGTCCCTGGTAAGGAAGCCGTATCCGACGCCTGCAACGACTGTTGCTGATGGATGCGGCAACCCAGGTCTTTCCAGTCATTCAACTTTGTCAGCGTAAGCCCCCGACGTGCTCGTTATTCCCTGTTTCACTTTTCTGAGGCAACGCGGCCGGTCTAGGTGGTTCTCGTGCTCGTATGCCAACTGTCAGATCATAGATCTCACTCCACACGCCCATTGTGCTTCGCTGACTTTGGTTTCGCTAGTTTCTATGCCCGTCGGGTGTACCGAGTCTGTAAGAATATCCCACCTCGAAAACCTCTTCGCTTCTTATATTGCTTTAGTGGACACCAAATTTCAATGGGTTACATTGCTGGCGGTTAGTATCCCTGATACGCCTCAAGTCTGGGCTACCACTCACTGGAGGTTTCGCTCTTTAGGCGATTAGCATGATTTCTTCATTAGGTGAGTGTCCAACTGTTCATTCCTGCACCTGTCGGGGTCTCATCATGTAACGTCCTGACTCTAGCATTAACGATCTGTAAGATGTGGTCAATCTTCCTCCGCCCCATTGGCCGTACCTAACTTGAATGCGTGACACAGCATTGACTATCCAGTCGTAAGTGCAACTCTCCGCCATGTCGAACATTACTATTGTGGCCTGACTCTCCGCTCTCGTGCTAGCGTGAGGTTCACGCAGTTCCTTGTCCTGGAGAAAATCAACGTTCGTGGATGCCTGCCCTCTGTAGAGCACTGCGCAGCCTCCTGCTAACGCGCCGTTATAGTGGACCCTTGCTTGGGTTTACGGATCAGCGATGATCACGGACATAATATTGACGACCGCTCTCGTCATCAAGCTCCTCAAAAGTCGAACTGGGTGGAAGCAGTACGTCTTCATACCAATTTCAAACTATTTGTCAGGGTCCTCCATGGCTCATTTGGGAGTAGCACAGACTTCGTTATTAGAAATATCGTGGCCTATGCGGCGTCCTCTGGTGCGTCCAGCCATGTGCTAGCACATGGCATCAACGTTCTCATGCACTCCTGAAGGTTTATTGTTCACGTGGGGACAACTCCTGCATATAAATCTGTTTCGCTCAGGCTGACTTGATGGCTCATAGTGTCATCGCAGCTATTTGCTTCCTATTCGTAAGCCTGTGTCTAAAGACTGCGCTACTGGTCAACGCTAACAGGGCTTTAGACCGTTATTCAGTACGGGAATCTGATATACGTTGGCATATCTAACGTCGCCGTGAAAGGTGCGCCGAATCATCAAACCATTGCGCTAGAGCGCACATTGCTCATTTGTGGTACGACAGTATATGTCTTCTCCATGCTCACAGCGTACGTACACACTTTGCGGCCGCTTGACGGTTAGGGGTATTCATGTAGCAGGCCCTACACTTACCGCACCTCCAGGATCAAGTCCCGCAAAACATTTTCCATGCGCATGATGGAGGACGTCGCCCTAGGACCCGCGTTCACCACAAGCCCAAACCGGACCCGTCAATTGGGGGTACGTATTATACGTCAAATGCCCTCCGCCCTTCCGCTGGACTTCGCTTACAATCTCCACTACCCGCCTCCTCGTACTACCCCAGATCCGGCTGTCAGTCAGCGAACCAGCGTCGGTCATCGAGTTTTCGACGGCCCCGGTGTTGTCTGTCAACATCCATACAACAAGATTCACCACCACGGATGACTCCAAGCCCGGCTTCTCAGCCGCCACCGCATCCGACTCCATAGTGCATGCACAATAATAGTATTGCAGGTACCTTTAAGAGCTGTTCCTGGCTCCTGTGCTTCGCTTCCGCCACTTCGCACAGCCGCGAGTGGCACCACCGAGGGGCAGAGGCAACATGCGCTTGCGTACGTTCCGAACCTTCTGACTCTATTTGCACCACTACTCCTGTTCGATGGCAAACTGTGACTGTCTCGTCGGATATCCCCGCTGACATGATATATAACTTATTTCCCCTTGGCAAACGTGTTCTCCCCCCCGGCAGGCTACACAACGTATCCTACTAGTGTAAGCCAACGTCTATCCCATCTTCCCTCCTTCCACATTAGGGGAAAAACAGAGGGGCTGGGGTGCAGAGGCGCCCATCGTTCACATCGATAAACCCTGTCGACAGCGCTGGCTGACTTTTGTATGTGGCCTAGGCTACGCTTAGGCTAATTTTCTTCAACCCGACTCGGTCGACTACCTTCATAAGCAGTGAGTACAGTTTCCCTTTCCATGGCTTCTGGTGCTCAAATGTCTCCTGTCCCTGTGCTCTCTTCTAAGTAGTGTGAGTGTTGCATCCACCTTCACCGATATATGCATCAGCGAATCATTCAAGGCGAAGTCTGGGGCACTGACTCGATTCAACGCCGAGGAATTCTTGGCTTCTGTGTCCCCTTTGCAGCCATCGCCACTCTCACAAGATGAGATCTGCTGCTTCTTTGCAGGTCTGCCCTCCAGGCCCCATCTCATCGCTCGCACTGGTGCCCCATGGAAGCCGATTCCTAGAGCTTCGACCGGTGGGTAAACACGCCATCGCCGCCCCTGGAGTGTGGGAGAACCAAGTAGGGCCCGCACTCCTCAAGGTGCTCGACGACGAGAACGTGCAGTGGAACACTATCGACGTGCACCGCATCCACTACATCGAGTTCGACCACGAGGCGCCCTTCCCTGTCGTCGTCTGCATCGGCGTGAAGTTCGGTACCCTTACCGGGGAAGACGGCGCGGGCGTAGCCAAGCGGTGCCAGGAGGTGCTCGACGGCTTCGGTCTCGGGGACGTCGAGGTCGCCATCAAGACGTCGGAGCGCTTCCAGTGTGCCGCTCCCCCGTTCGAAGAGCCCGCTGAATGGCTCTTTATGGAAAAAAGCCCCATGGCCAAGCTCCACATGCCGTTCACCTCCAGCGTCGGGTTCCCCCTCTCGAGCGTGGCCCGTCCCGACGTCGAGGGGAGCGGCGGGTTCTTCTTCACCAACGGGGCGGACACGTCCAAGGTCTTCCTCCTCACCGCCCGCCATGCCGTCATCGACACGACCACCCGCGCCAAGAACGTCATCCTACGACCACAAGTCCGGCGGCAAGAGGCCGCGCCGCCAGGACGTGACCTTGTTCAACGACAGGGGCATCCTCGAGTATTTCAGGTCCATCCGGGCACAGCTCGGGTCCAACGCCCACTTCGCGGCCATCTGCCAGCGTTGGATCGACGAGGACCAGGTCGAGCACGACAACGCGCAGTCACCGGACGAGCGGGCAAAGGCAGCCAGGAAGCTTGAAGCGCACCGGCGCATGCTCGGGGAGGCGCAAGCCCCCATCGAGGGGCTCGAGAAGTTCTACATCGACACCGCGAAGCTCTACCTCTCTGACGTCGGCCGCACCATCGGCTTCCTCAGCTACTCGCCGCCCCTCGGCTTCTCGCTCGGCGCGCACAAGTACACGGAGGACGTCGCCGTCGTCGAGGTCGACGCCGCCAAGATCGACCCCCGCACGTTCCGCCCGAACGTGCTGGACATGGGCTCCGAGCTCAAGATGTCAGACGTGATGGACATGCTGGACCCGCGCAGGGGGTCGCACCGAGAGGACCCGTCTCCGCTGCAGTTGCCGGTGGATGTCCTCCTCCGGCTCCGCGAGATCATCCCGGACGCCGAGCTGCGCGAGCCCACGCAGACGGACTTCAACGGCGACCCGTGCATCATGGTCCTCAAGCGCGGCAAGGCGTCCGGCCTCACCGCGGGCCGCCTCAACAACGTGCCCTCGTACACGCGGACCTTCTGGGAGGACGGCACGTCCGACGTCTCGATGGAGTGGCCCGTCTTCGGCTACCGCTACAGCAAGCTGGGGAAGCAAGTGCCGTTCTCGGAGCCGGGCGACTCTGGTGCGGTCGTCGTCGACGGCCAGGGTCGTATCGCCGGGATCATCACCGGCGGCGCGGGGTTTGTGCACCCCACCCTGGACCCCACGGAAACGCCCACAGCGCATGTAACCTATATCACGGCGGCCGATTTCATCCGCGACCAGATGCGCACCCGCGGCATTGACATGAACGTCAACTTCACCCTCCCGGTCGATTAGGTATCCTCGAGCTCTCGCGTTCCTCCTGTCCGAGTCCCACGTCTGCTGCTTGTTCTGTATTCCCTTTCCTTTCCCTGTGTATTTTTGTGCAAGTGGAAACATGATAATAGGTTATCGTTGGAAGTATCATTGCCTGGCGCGCCGTAGTCTCTCCTGCCACGCGGACGCTGGTCACTGGCAAGAAGGGATAAGAAATATAAATTTTCCGATGTGCGCACAACAGTCGATCGTGTCAAAGGATCTTGAACCTAAGGACGCAATATATTATCACGGACCGTGGACATGGGAAGGAACGCACAACGCACAACGTCGTCAAGAGAAGTCCGAGGCTATTAGGCCTCCACAGTGGCCTCGAATGTGAACCTGCGTTCAAGTCCGGTGGCCGAGACGTCAACCGCGCCGCGTCCGACCGGGCACCACGCCTCGTCGTTGGGGTACGCAGACACTTCGTAGACCAGAGAAACGGAGATGGTGGTACGACGCGGCTGAGAGGCGAGGTGGCGAATCTGCTGCAGACTCGGTGGGTTCAGCGCATCGGCCCGGACCACGGACCGGAGTAGCAGGCGAACAGGCCGAGGCGATCTTTCCAAGGGTCTCGGGGAGAGGACTGGTAGCACAAGACACGGGGGCTGGAGCGCATACCCCCGCCGGATCGTCGTTCTTGGTGAGCGGATCGTCGGACCAAGAGTGAGAGCTGGTTGGTGAACGACTGCTGGAAGCGGAGCAGACGTCAATGATCGCATTGGTCCCCTCCACAAGCTCCCCACCTAGGAGCGGTGTGTTCGAGGACGGTGTGCCAAAAAGGGTGGAAGAGCGATATGTAGTAGCAGCAGTCGAGATGTGAAAGTCGTCTTCCCTAGGAGATGAAGCCGGCATCGGCTTATCCACTAGCGTGAGCATTCCCACTCCCCGGACAAGATCCTCCAGCTCGGAAGGCGTGACAGGTAGGATGGGCCATGGAGAATTCAAGCGTATAGTCTGGACGAATTGAGATGGAAGTGTCAGGTCTCAACTAGCAGTCGCAAGCAGGGCCCACCTTCTGGCTCTGCTTCTTTCTCTGGGAACTTTGGACAACCTCCCTGTTCAATGTCCTGAAGGCCTTTGAGCCGGACTGTAGCCCAGGATCGATGAGAATCATCAGTAATAGGGTAGAGCAAATCGTTGACCTTGTATGGGGAACCAAATGCCATGACAGGCGCTCGGAATGGCTTGACCTCGCCGATGGCAGATGCGGTAGCCACGGTGGTGTTATTCATGGGCTCGGGCGAATCGGGTACCTCTAGACGGGCTACAGCAGTGAGCAATCGCATATGAGGCGGTATCGCGCTCGCAGGTGCCTTGCAATCATAATCCAGCCCTGAAGATTGCGAAAAGGTCAATACAGAGCTTGTAGAGGGACCGACGCCGTTTCATACCCATGATGCTGGAGAAGGGCGCAACTCAATACCCAAAGAATGTCGTCCGCAAGATGTAAAAACACAAGCTCTGGAACTGGAGAGGAAACACATTGGCGGCTGGGCTGTAGAGCGAGGTTAACGGATGGCTGGTGCGTCAATCGGGACCACTGCGAGGTTGACTACACGCCGTCTCGCTTTGCCTAGTGCATGCCGAAACGATCAGCCGCAACTGCATTGTCGAGTGGGAAAGCCCTGGGCAGTCCATTACTAGTTAATAAATATGAATCATGCTTAAGTATTCCTGCATGCGGCGGTTACTTCGAGTACACGCATGGAACGAGACAACATGAATACTCACCTACAACCCGAAAAGAGTAAGTGTAGACATCGTACAAACGACAGCCGCTAGAGCTGAACTGAAACTACGTTTTCCAGCCCTGCAATCACCATTATTCTGAGTGTTGGTGGTGGTTGTGGTGGGAGCGGCGGAGCTAGAAGTGTCGGAAGTGTCGCTGCTGCTACTAGATGAGGTTGGGGATGCAGGAATCGTCCCGACAACGCTTGTGCGGGTGATCGTGGCTGAGGGCACGCCTCCCGAAGTGGAGAGGTTGGAAGGAAAAACGCTTGTGGTACTGATGGGCTGGAAGTTTGAATCAAATATTTGGAATATGGCGCTCAGATTGTTCTCATCACCGAGCACTGGCGTGGACGAATTGTGAACAGGGGCACCAATGCGAGGGGAAACAACGCACATGCAACCACATAGCGCTGACCTCCGGGTAGGTTAAATGGACAGCGAACGTTCACTTGCCCGTCCTCGAGCGGTACGTTGGTCGCCAAGGGTTGGTCTATAGGGATGAGAGCCTGAATGTCTGAACTTCTGTAACGGCGAAGTGTCGAGCCACACACCTTTCCAAAGAAAGTCGGACCCATTCGCGTTGAGATACCCCAGTAGAACCGTCCCATTCTGACCGGAGAGATCCAACCCTTGAGTCAACCTGGCATGTCCATGAGTACATGAGACAACCACACAGCAAATCTGCTTCACTACACGTACCATTGGACGGTTTCCACCTGGCCAACAGTCCACGCTGTTTGTGAGGTTGGTTGAAGGATGGTTGGCGAAACGACACGAGGAACGTGGACCGACAGCGCGTGAGCAGTTGCGAGGAACAGGAGCCAAGTATGAGGGATCATGGCGATCATGGCCTCCGGGACGATCGCAAGCTCCACGTCCGACAGGTCGGCAGAGGTCTGGGGAGAGAGTGCGCGCAATGCATGTCGAGGGCGATGTTGTTTTCAAATGGAGGTAGGCGGGAGACGCTGATGGTGACAAGGGGCAAGACTGAAGCAAACGACCGCCCGAGAGTGCCGTCATCCTACATATGTTCACGGGCGTCTATGAGGGGATTTCCGGATGGAGACCTGGTCCCTGGCGAATGACCATGCTCTCGTCCCCCCTTCACGCATATTCTACACTTAACACTTAACTGCCTTTCTGATACGCTACTCTCTGCTTGTCCTCCAATGATCTATACCTTAGGCGGTGCTGCTTACGGGGGCGTACAAAACCAACGCAAGTTCAGCCTAGCAGCTAGTGGTCAGACGCTTGTGTCAACCTCGACCTGGCAGCGGCTCTCTGCCAGCTTCCCGCGGATATCCTGCACTCCCGAAAGTCCCTTTAGACATGTTTGAAGGGATCACTTTATTCTCGGCCCCATCAAAGCCTATCAAGCGTATATGAAGCATCAGCAGCATACAGACATGCCTATCTTTGCTTGACTTCGGCAGAAGTTCGATAACAGAAGGAGACAGGCCCGCCTGATCAAGGTCCGCACGGTTCCCAGTACTTATAGGCCTCGTACCTGCCTGCCCCTCCGGCCCTCGTCTTCGTCCTCGACGACTGTGCTGACCACAACCTACACGACTTCGGTCGCCCCCCGCGGTGTGAACGGTCCCGACAGCGCGAGTCCCACCCTCGGATCCCAGGCACGAGACCCCCGCTCCCCACACACACCGTTCTCTCCACCTGCGGTCCTGCTTCCTCGAGCTCGTGCTAGTTTTTACTGAAGGCCTTTACGTTCACGCTTGCCATGTCCCCGCTCTCAGTTATCATGCAAGCGGTCTTCCTCCTCCTCGCTCTCGCCGTCTCCGCTCTCGGGAAGCCGCTCGCCTTCCGCCCCCGCGATGCGATATCACCACCCATCACGAACCCATCCGCCAGTACAGTATGGAAAGCGGGGGATACGCAGACCGTAGTCTGGTGAGTCGTCCAGTACCGTGGCCAAGCGACTGCAGCCCCGCAACGCGTTTAATTGCGATGTTGAACTTATTCGACAGGGATCTGTCGGGTTTGAACGGTGCGCAGCCGTCGAATCCAATAGGCCAGATCCTCCTCGGAACTTTTATTAACGGCGAGGAGCACCTTATGGTCGGTGCGTCGTCCGCACGCTCCTTTTGTTCCACCCCGCGCGCCTTCCTCACGCTTCACGCCCCTCCGCGGCCGTGTCCCCCCTTTCTCCCACCGCAGAATCGCCGATCGCGTCCGGGTTCAAGATCCTCGACGGGAACGTTACCCTGACCGTCCCCACCGTCACAACCGGAAGCGACTATATCGTCTGCCGTGCGTAAATTATCCCGATCGCCATCATCCTTCGCGCAGATCCTGCGCAGGAACTACAGAAGCTCACTCTCTTCTCCCTTCTTTCCCCCCCTCCTACCCCCGCAGTGTTCGGCACGTCCGGGGACATCAGCGCCCCCTTCACGATCATCGGCACCGACGCCTCCGCGTCCGCGTCCTCCTCCGCCTCCACGCAACTCAACGCCGCGTCGAGCTCGAACACGCTCCCCCCGCACGAGACGACCGACCCTCCCTCGACGACGATCAGCCTCCCCCACGGCGTCCCGGTCACCGGAGACCCCTCCAGCGCGTCGACGACCACGGCAAGTGCCTCAACCACCGCGTCCGCCTCCGTCACATCCGGCGTCGTCCCTTCGTCGAGCGCGCCTGCCGTGTCGTCCACTGCGACCTCGCCCGCCGCCTCGTCAACGGGGACGCCCGCCTCTTCGACTGGCACACGTACGGGGACGGGCACGGGCACCGCAACCGCGGCGGCGAGCAGCGGCACGGGGAACTCGGGTGCGCGGATGGCCGTGGCGAGCGTTCCCTTGTGGAGCGCCGCCGTCTCTGGCGCACTGGCGGCTCTCTTCGCCCTGTTGTAAGCTAGCTAAGTAGCTCTAAGTAGTTTTGGATTACCGACCGCGACGAACTTTCGATAATGTCTCCTCCCTCCGATGCGCTTGCGGACTGTATACTAGCTTGTATAAGTAGCTACGAGACCGAACACGACTAACGCCTTCTCACGTCTCCCGAGCTCCGCTGCTCGAGCCTCGAGCCTCACCTCCTCCCCGTGCGGACGCGACTTCCCCTCGTACGCTCATACAAATGCCATCAAGTCCGCGGCCGGATCCCACCCCACGAACCAGCATCACACGCACACGCAGCGAGTTCCGAATGCGCGAACAAGCCAAAATCGATACAATTGCCAGTCAATGTGCAAACACCGCGACACACTAAAAAAGAACCGCGACAACCAACGGAAACGTGTCAACACGACGATGCCGACAATCCAAACAGAAAATCCGAATCCGCGTGTGCCGCCAGCCCGCGCTGCCGCTGCTGCTGGGTATATAAGTCGTCGACGACAAACATCTTCCTCTCCTTCCGCCACAAGCCACGTATTTAAGCAACAGACACCCGGACCGCAAAAACACCCATCCACGCAAGCCCGAGACGTCGGGCGCGCCGCGCCTCTCTTGTCGCGCGAGCGCACGCCGCGTGGGCCTCCGGGCTACATACAACGACAACAACGACCAACGCCCGTGCTGTCTATCGGTCCTCCTCTTCTCGGCCGGCCGCCCACACCGTCGCGGGCGAACCGGTGGCGCTAACGCGCTCTTCAATGCGGCGCGATCCCAGTAGACCGCCGCCCTGTCCGCGTCTTCTCCGCCCCGCGAGGGTCGTGAGCCTCCGGGGCAGGCTTGACGAAGAGGTGTCGCCGTCGTCGTCGTCGTTGCGGCCGACTATCGCAGGCCTAGTCGGGACAACGCTTCTTGGACGCGGGCTTCGAACGCCATCGTCGGGTTGCCGAGGCGCACTACATCAAGAGCCTTCATGAACACTTCTGGGCCGAATCGTTGCGCGGCCGGGATCGCGGAGCACAAGAATTGCGCCGTGTCCTCATCTAGAGAGGTGGGGGCAGTGATCGTCGGGTGGCGGGAGATGAGAGAGAGAGAGAGGATAAGATGAGATGGGTGGACAAGCAATGAAGAGGTTAGCGACATGCGGTGAGGCGGAGACGGACGTACCACTAGGCTCGAGCGTTGACAGCCTGGAGAGGTGAACGTTCTCGCAATCTCTGTCTCTGCATTCCCCGCCGATATCATACTGACATACACGGCCTTGAGGATCTGATAGATATTTCAGCACCGCGATTTGCTTGAGCGGCTTCAGATCAATGTCGGCAACGGCATTCGCGTGAATGGATGACCCAGCTACAGGCGCAGATGAAGCCAGAGGAGCAGAGTCTTGACGTGAGCGCGCACGCAGGAGAGGATGGCTGTCAAGGAGGGAACGATAAGTCACGAAAACCGGTGTCTCATCAGGCATTGGTTCGTCGTCGGTGTTGTCATTGACATCGACCTGCAGCAAAAGTCGTCAGCAATAGCACACATGCGATCGTCTCCTTTGCGAAGATTCCACAAATGAATACGTACCTGAGCCGACGTCTCTGGACATGATCCAATGACGTCGACTTCTGCGCTCTCACTTTGTTCGCCGGTGTCATCAGACTCGACAACCTGTATATGAAACGAAACGAAAGCGAAGAAGGAATGGCAGGAAAAGACGCATCAACGGCGAGCAGCGGCAGATGAATGAGAAAAATGAAAATGCCAAAAAGGACAAGAGTTAAGCATGCATTTGAATGGCCGCTGAAGGCGCGGCATGAAAGGAAAAGATCCTTGCCGCTTGTTCTTGCTGTGCTTCATCTGTCAAAACTGCAAATGTATCACCACACAGCAACGAAAGTGAGAAAGAGCGACGTCACCGAGCATGCCAGTGGCATGAGCGTAGGAAAATAGATAAAATGGCGTTTGTTAAGTGAACGAGTTGAGGATGGTGCAAGAGAAGGATGATGAGGATGCCAGCGTTGCCAAAGAAGTTAGTATGTCCGAAGGACTTGCCTTTGTCACCTGTTGCCGGATGCTCCAGCGCCTTCGACGCGACCTCTGCAGGGCTTGCGTGTCAGACAAGGACAGAGCAAGTAGAAACGAAACAGGAGGACCAATTGGCGTAGGCGGGGTGCTTGTAGACTCCTCGTCAAGAAGTTGTACAGTTCCGTCCCGAGGAGTTTCTGCGAGCATATGTCAGTACGAGAGATCATGAAGTGCGTTGCAGAATGCATATAGGCTCACCCCGGGAAAGAAGGTTGTTCAAGACTGTGCGTTCATCTTGACTCTGGCTACCTCGCCCATTTGAGAGAACCTCTGGCGTGGACGAAGAGCTGCTCGGCGACGGATCGAGAGACCGAGATGAAGCAGAATCCTCTTCCTCTTGCTTGATGGCAACAGACCCAATCGTAGGTAGGTCCAATGATACATTCCCGCGGGACGCCTATCGGACAATCAAACCGGTGCCAACGAACAGTAGTAATGAATACGACAGCTCACCAGTGCAAGCTTCTTTAGCCGACTCTCCTCACGCTGAGCGATTAGCTCGCGCATCCGACGAATCTGCTCCTCCTTCTCCAACAACGCTGCAGGAGTCACAAGCGGCGTTGTTGGGGTGTTGACTCGCGGTGATGGTGCAACGGCTGGCCGAGGAGTGACCGCTTTCGGACCATGTGATTCTGCTCTGGACGGGATGTCCTGCAGAGGAGCTTCGTTCGCCTCTTCCTCAGAATCGCTAAGGTCAATAATGCATCGCCGCTGAGTGATGCCAGCGAACCCAGTTGTCCTCCGTCGAACAAGCGGGCGATAGTTGTCGGTCCGGACTTGAGATCGAGAAGGCCCAGGATCCATGTCGAAGTCCATAGCTAACGGCCGCTTAATGGATTTGCGGCTGCTACCCGACGCAGTGTCGTCCCAAGATGAACGCGTTTGGAATAAACCTGGCACCACGTCCATGTCATCATCGTTGCCGTACAAGAGGGTACCGTTGAGATCGTTGGCGGTCGAAGGAGGTACTGAAGCAGGGCGACCTGATATCGCGGAGACGACGGAAGTTAGCGGTGCAGGAGACTTTGGAGAGAGCATGTTCGATGCTGAAGGCGATCTAGTCGTCGGTGCAGGTCGAGTAAGTGGCGTGTAATCGGTTGTGAGACCTCCGGATAAACCAGGTATCTCGTCGTCCACGTCCATGGCGTCCACAGAGAATATCGGTGATGGTGGCGGCTTGGCAGCAGATGTCGAGGGCGAAGTTCCATTCATCGAAGACGATCCAACAGGGCCGATACTGTTCAAAAAATCGTCTACAGTCTTGGATGGGACAGCTTGGCTTGCGCTATTGCTTGAGACGGAAGGTCCTGGGGAAGGGGGAGAGAGGCGGGAGGTTGACTTCTGAGGTCGCGACTTCCGAGATGCCAGAACCGCCTTGCGTGCCAGCAACTCTGCCTTGCGTTGTTGCTCCATATCGGTGAGACTGGGAGTTGCACTATTTCCGTTGCTGGTGGTGGGTACGAAAGGTGGCGCAGTAGCTGATAGAGACGACGTATTGTCGGTCTGTTGCAGTCGTGGCGAAACATTGTTATGTTCTACGCTGTTGGTAGCGGTGGAGGGAGGCATATGTGGCATCAAGCCCGTGACATCAAGATTCTTTGGAAGGCGTAGGTTGAGTTCGACGAAGACGTAAAAGATGATCTCTCGACTGAGGCCGCTATCAACGAGGTACTCCGGAGGTACACCCCACCCAAGCAGGTCCAAGATAGTATCCTTTGCCAGATCGTACTGCGCTTGGGTTACTAGAACCGACGGTCACCATTAGATATCACCCCATCCGACGAAGGCAAATGGACATACATGTCAAACCTGGACGAATGTGATTTTCATCGAGAGCGATTTGCAGCACAGGATATTCTGGTGGGAAGACGAGTTTGCGGGGAACAGCAAAGCTGAGAGAGGGAGACATGGGCTCGATCTTAGGCTTCAACGGTGGCGGAGGCATGAGGGCAGCCGCCTTGTTCTCTGCAACCCTTGGGGAGTTGGGTTGGGATTTGGCCTTGGGTGTGGGCGGAGCGGTCTCGGAGTCACTGATCTCGCCTTCCTCTCGAGCCTGATCATGATCGACATTCATCGGCTCCTGCTCCGAGGCGACATCCTGTGCTGAATGGACTGACGGCGCAGTTGATTTGGAGGGTTGCCCACCCGATGGTTCTTCCGAACCATAATCGAGCTCGACGGAGGCGGGCGGAGGGACAAAAGGACGAGGGAAATGAGGCGTATCGGAAGAAGAGGTGAGCTTGCGTCTCTTGGATTTGAGGGTGAGCAACGCTGCTGCCCTGAGCGATGCGGCAGCGTCTTCAGAAGGAAGAGCACCAGAGGCAGCGTAAGGGGTCTCTTCGGAGGCTTGCTCGACAAGATTGGGCCCAGACATAGTACAAGGAGGGCGGTTTACACCGCAAAACCAAGAAACAAGAGGTCGGGATAGGGAGGAGGGGACGGGAGGAGAGGGTGGATGATATACGAGCGATAAGTTGCCTGTTCTGGTCGGGGAAGCCAGCCTCAGTTTCCTCACGCACAGACCACCTCATCCGGCGCTTACGAGTACTGCCTTCCTCCGAATACAGCTACTTCAGCACACTTCCGCTGAACAGCATCTGGTCTCCATCTCTCCCCTTACGTCGAGGCCATTCTTAATGAGCCAAGTATCCCTTGTTGGGTGTGCACAAAGGAAGGTCCTCCGCCAGGAAGCCGAACATCGGAGCGCCCGGAGGGTTGGAACCTCTACCGTATATACGGGTCACTACATTATTTATCATACGCCAGCGCCAGTGAGGGCTGCACGCTGCACTGGCATATACTAAGTACTCCAACTGCCTGCCCTCTTCTGGAATTTCCGACGCTGGCTATTAGGAAAGTACTACCTATGCCACAACAGGTAGTGTACCATCCAAATGCCCCGTACTGTCGAAAAACTACCGTACATTCAAAGCTGAAATACCTTCCATCCAGATGACCCAGATTATGTCAGTTCAAGTCGTGCCGATCCATCGCTTTGATTACGAGTGGGAGGATGCCTACAGCCACACCTGTCAGAGACAACAAAAGAAGGGCTTTTGGGGGCTTGCTCACCCCCCGTGGGAAGCGGATAGGCGGGTCGTCCCATCGCCTTCAAGAACCCGTTGATTATTCCACTATGGGCTGAGATACAGATATCTGATTACAGACGTTCAGCGGTCGTGATGCTTAAAATCAGGAGCAGGAGCACATACAGGTCTCATTGTCAGCCGTAAAAACCCGGTCCAGGACCGCTCGCGCTCGCTGCGCGACATGTTTCCTTCGTCTCCCGTTCGTCTGCTTTCCAAAGCACGTCTTCCTCCTCGAAGCCCTCCTCGAATGCGTAAACAGGAGGTGGGAACTTGCGAGCTATGACCGTCCTTGTCGAACGCATATCACAAGTATGTTCTCCGTTCTCCTCACGCAGGTTCTGCATCGTAATCTCGCCTCAGTGCCTTCTTCAATTTACCCCAATTCAGTTACTAACCTCGAGAATCGTAATGGACAAAGACTTCCCTTCGAGGAAGTCAGCACCCTCAAACGTTTCCTGGAAGGTGCGAAGTGCGCGTTGAAATGGGCTTCCGTAGTGCTTCTCGGGCAGAGGAATGCCGTGTGCATGTTCGTTCTTCCATGCCTCCCTCGCAGCCTTGGCTTGTTGGATACCGACCTCGGTCAACTCAGGGTCTGGTCCCCATGTCAACTCGTCGTCCCCGTTTAGTTTAGACCAGTATCTATGTACGATTTATATCAGCAAAGATCGCTCTCAAGGTCCAGGGACAAGGAAATACGACTCGTCCCAAAGCTATGACATAGCGCCGTCAGTGACGACATGAACCGTACAGCACAAGCATACCTTGGTGCCGTATTTCGATTCTCCGACGTTATCTGTAATCTGTCAGAGAACTGGACATCCAAGCGTGTATCACAACGGTACCCACGGACGCCCTGGCCGTGGCGGGACAGGTAAAACACCTTGTATTTTGTCCCTGGTGGGGCTGCTGCATTCAGCTCGTCGATACGTGCTCGAAACGTCTTCCAGCGCTGTGGCGAGTCATCCACGAGCCCGAATCGTGGCGGAAGCTATGGCGGAAGTCCATGTCAGTCGGTTTGGGTTGTGACAAAGAGCCATCGTGTCCCACCGCTCCTATGGCTGCGCCGTCTGCTGCTGGATCGTCTTGCGCGAAGAAGCCTGTCACGATCTAGCCAAAATTGGTATCAGTTCGATAGGATCTAACCACTCGTCCTTGTGGGACATCAGGATTCTAGCAGCCCACAGAATAATCTCGCTGAGGGCCTTCCATGGCAATACGAGGGATTCGGGAGGGCGATAAAGAATACAGAAACAGTACTAGGACCGAGAGGATAAGGAAGGAGTGGACCCATGAACGACATTTGCGAAACATGCCGAAGCAGTCCACCCCCATCGATAACGCCGGTACAAAAGCGGACAGACACGCCCGCGCAGCAGCAGTGCTGCTGCGCGCTACTGCCTCCACCGCCCAGGAAGAGGCCACACAGCAGAAGCTACATGCAATGCTCCAGATCGAGCCATCCGCACGCATATAGCGATGAATTGACAACGATTTTAGTCTCCCTAGCAGAGACAGACGACTATAGCTAACATTACATAGAACCTAGGACATTTTACGTTCCCTGGTGAGCACCTCTCCAGTCGCGAAAGACTCCAAAACAAGACTGAATGTGGGGGGAGGACGCCAGCGTCGGCACCCTAAAAGCAGCCAACGAAAGGCCAAGCGATTCGAAGCGTAGAAGGAAGGAAGATGGCAAGAAGACTGTGTAGCGACCAGGTGCCTAGCGCGACGTCAGCCGACTTGCAACAACACTCAGTCGAGGTCCCAAGACACGCTGAGCGCGCTGGTGTCCGTCGTGCCGAGGTTCTGGAACACCGCGTTGCTCAGCTCTGCAGGACGCAAGCAAGCACAGACGTATCAGCAAAACAGCCCACAAAATCTCAACGCGAAGACACAACACGCACCGATGTCGCCAGTCGCGCAAGACGTGCACTCGTCCTCCACAGTCGCGGTCGTCTTCTCCCCGGTAGCCGGGTTCGTGATCGTCAACGTCTAAGCAGCGGGCGCAAGCGAGTCTCAGTCAGCAAATGAATAAATCTCAAAGGCACGCGTCGCGCCGAGACGAATTCGGACCGACCTTGCCACAGAACTCCCCAGTGCCGAAGAGAGCAGCCGGGATGGCGACGACGCTGTCGGTGGCGACGTTGGTCTGGCCGCACGCGCCCGTGCCAGGGGTGAAGATCGCCGCGCTTCCTGAACCGCTAGTGGCAGCCCCGTTGCTGTTCGAGCCAGAGCCACTTGTAGGGGCGGTAGCCACGTTGGTCGGGGTGGGGGAAGGGGCGGCGGGCGTCGCAGCTCCGTTGTCGGGAGTTCCAGCAGCGCCATTCGCCGGTGCACCAGTAGCCCCGTTGGCAGGGCCAGCAGCATTGCCCGCTGGAGCGTCAGCCCGAGGGCGGTTGGGACGGGCCGCAGCGTTGTTGTTCGGGCCGGCAGCGTTGTTGTTGTTGTTGTTGTTGGCCGGCGGCGGGGTGTTGTTAGCGGGAGGCGGGGTGGTGGTGTTCGGGGGAGGAGCTGCCTGGTTAGCAGGAGGCGTAGCGACGCGGTTGGGGTCGGCGGGCGTAGCGGCGTTGTTCGCGGGAGCGTTGGCGCCGTTGGCCTGGGCTGCTGCACCACCGCGGACGGCCCGAACACGGTGGGGGCGGGGCGGACCGTTGTTGTTGGGGCGGGCAGCGTTGTTGTTCGCCGCAGCGCCGTTGTTGGGCGGCGGGGCACCGTTGTTGTTGTTGTTGGGAGGAGGTGCTTGCTGAGCAGGACGCGCAGCGGCGTTGTTGGCGGGGCCACCAGCGCCGCCGGGGGGAGGGCGCGCAATGGGCAGGGCGAACGCGGTCGCGCTCAAGACCAAGAGGATGAAGGAGGAAGAGAACAACATGTTGATTGTCGAAGAGGAAGGGTTGAAGTGAAACGATGGCCTGCACCAAGAGTTTGGAGTACGAAAAGTGGCGTATGAAGTGAAGTGCGAACTGGATGAGTGTGCTGAAGAATCTGCCGACCACACCCACTGGTCTTTTATACCTACACCGACACACCTGGTCGCCATACGATACGGCATCCGAGCTTCTCTGGGACCCGCTCGCTCTCGGTAGCCGACGCTAGCAAGTACTGTGTAACTAGAGGCACTTGGGCCGATGTGCGGGGTACGACGGCGCCCGCAGTCCCGCAGCCGCTGGAAGCACAGAATTTTGTCAATTCCGGGCTGTACCACACGAAGGAAGACTGCGGCGGCAGGACATACCGGGCTTTAACTAGAGTCACGATGGACGGGAGCGAGCTTCTTGAACGTTGACCCCTGCTGTGCAGACAGTTGGATGGTCGAGGACATGACCGCTGATATAGAGTCCCGGTCGTCAGCTTTCGAGGACTCAAATTTGCTTGAGAAAGCCGGACCGAGAGTCGGATGCGACGGTTCAACATTCCGACAAGACTTAGGATTGAACACAAGTCTCGACGAGCTGTTGCTTTCGTTACCGCGGCAAGCTTCGCGGCGGGCCCCGAGGCTAGCGAGTCTGGTCCGGGGCCGCAACAGTCAGAACAGTCCATGCGATGATCATTGCGACATTTTCCTTGGCGTAGGCTGTATAGTTCACGACTTAGTGCGGATATCATTGATTGACCTATTCTTAGTATTCAGAGGCGATATAGCCTTCGCAGTACTCCAGATGAGTGCAGACTGTGGTTTGGGATGGGAGCAAGAGGTTAGGCGCCCCCGCTCGAACGGACACCGCCACTGCGCGCCAGCTCCGTTTTTACCCGCGTGCACCGGCCATCGAAACGAATCCCACCCGCAGCCGCACCGTCGCTCTCATAGTATTTCATCCACATTCCAAGTCCACCAGAGAGCTCGCTCGGTCAGTCTCTGGGTGTAAAGCGCAGCTCGCAGTGGGGTCTGATGACGCGGAAGTATGCGATGATGGAGCCTCGCAGAGCAGCTTCGAGCGAATTCTAGAAACCATCGATGGACATTTGCGGCAGTGGCAATACATCCTTTCACGCTCACGAGCTCGAGTCTTCCTCCAAGGTGCACTGCGGCAGCATCCACACATCTCTCCACCTCCTCCCGCCCACCCCCTCTGTTGCACACCATGCCACTCAACTACTCCAAGTGGGACAAGCTAGAGGTGCGCCTCTCCGTGTTCGACGCGTAGCAAGCACTGACATCATGTCCCCGCGAGCAGCTCTCGGACGATTCCGATATCGAGGGGCATCCGAATGTGGACAAGCGGTCGCTCATCCGGTGCGCATACACCCCGTCCCGAACCTTCCCAACCCGCTGACCGGATCGCACAGATGGAAACAGCGCGCGATCCACGAGGAGCGCGAGGGGCGCAAGTTCCACATCGCACAGCTCAAGGCCGACCTCGCCGTCAACGACGTCCTCAAGCCCCGCCTCGCCACCATCGCGAACGAGGTCGAGGCGCAGGGCCCGCCACACTTCTCCTCGCTCGTCGAGCGGTTCAGGACGAACCCGTCGCCAGAACGGCCGCCGACGAACGCACCGGAGCAGAAGACGTATGACGAGATGCTGCTCGCGCTGATGATGCAGGTGTGGGAGGACGCGAAGAAGAAGGGCGTGGAGAAGGACGACCCGAAGCTCGGGGACGCGTTGGTCGACGGGCTGAAGACCCACCTCGTGCGGATCGACGAGCACCAGGCGAAGATGCGGAAGGAGCTGGCTGCGGAGGAAGAGGAGATGAAGAAGAAGATCACGTCGGAGGATATTCACGAGGGGTTCGACTCGAAGGTGAGTGATGTCATTTCGAAGGGTTTCATCCCTGTGGCACGCGCATCCTCGCCGTCCGAATAGTCGTGACGTGCGGTATCCATGCACCGGACATGAAGAGTCACATAGCATGTGGGGGTCTCCGAAGACACCTTCGCCACTGCTGCCGGGGATGGAGCATGCTCTCGGCTGCCTTCCCGCGAGTCTTCACGCCGATTCTAATTCTACAACCTTGCAGTATGTTCCACCAAGCCGGCACCGCCCCCCGTCAAGAATGCCATCCCCTCAGACAAGCCAAAGAAGACCGTCTCGGAGTTCGAGACGCTCAACCCCAAGGGCGTCGCCGCAGCCCCCTTCAGCCCCGAAGCCTCATCATCCAAAGCCCCCGCAAAAGACGACGACACCGAGACGGACGACCTGCCCGAGCTCACCCCGTCACTGGAGCAGTTCTCGCACATCGCCGTCCGCGCATACGAGCAGTCCTGGGAGTTTATCAAGGCGCACCGCGACGTCTACGTTCCCGGGGCGTCCGACGCGCTTCTCGTCGCGGCGTTTCGGGCGCAGAGCGACGGGAACGCGAAGTGGGCCCTTCAGTGCGTGCACCAGAGCCTGCTCCTCCAGTACTGCGACAAGCTTGGGAAGGACGGCCCTTCAATGTTATTCCGCAAGTACGTACTCCCCCTTCTCGTGCCTCCCTCTATCGCCGCGCTAACGTACTCGCCCTGGTCCTTCCCTCCGTGCGCCTCGGAAGGATGATCGCGGGCGACCCACGCGCGACCGGGGTGTTCGAGAAGGACGTCGCAGACACGTACGCCCACCTCGTCGAGCGCGTGCGCATATCCAAGGCGGAGGAGGAGGCCGCGGCCGGCGGCGAGCAGATCCAGCTCGTCGCGGAGAACCCGGACACGAAGATCGGGTTCAACGTGCCGGACGGGCCGCCCCCCGAGCAGCTCCAGCTCGAGGGCCCCGGGTTCGAGAACGTGAGCGTCGAGGAGGTCCGGAAGGCGCTCCAGATGCAGTGGAACATCTTCTCGGGCTTCGACGAGCGCATGCAGGCAGCGCTGAAGGCCCAGAACCTTGAGCAGGTGAACAAGGTGCTCGGCGCGATGAAGGTCGCCGAGGCGGAGGAGGTCGTGAGGCTCTTGGACATCTCCGGCATCCTCAGCTTCTCAGAGAGCGGCATCCGGGACGAGACTGGCAAAGGCAAGGGCAAGAGCACCGATGAGGACGGTGACGGGGACGGGGACGACAGACCTACGGGTGAAGGCGAGGTCGAGGAGGAGGCTGCGGATGAAGTCGATTGACCTTTCGGGAAACTCGTTCGGGTATTGGAGAGAAGTTTGATAATCTACTGCGCTGTACCTTGTATGCAGGGGCCACGAGCCACGGTGCTCGGCCCCGGTCCATTTATCATGATATTGCGGACATATTAGCCAGCTAGGCGACAACATATGCGAGGACATTCAGGACAGGAAGCTCGCCGCGGACTCGGCTGAGTGCTTATGCTGCTTTCCACGACACCTCTGGTAGTGTATTGAAGAGTCAATGAGCCGTTAGTTCGCCCAAACCTTACGGAATTGGATGGGATTTAGCTGGTGCCTTTCCTTCGTCGCTTCGCAACTGACCATTTGTGTAGGCTGCTAACACCAGGACGTTAGTAAAGGACTGTCGGGACGCCTTATTGCAGAGCTGCATTTGATGCGGTTGTGGTGCTGCGGACCCGCTCAAGGACCGATATGTTAGTCCTTCGCGAGCTTTGGTATGGAGACTGAGAGGCGCGGCGTTGACCAGGCACCGGAGCTGCTCTGGCTTGGGTCTGCCTTTCCCAAACAATGTTCGGGTAGCGACCAACCCTTGCGGTGCGGTGTGGGCACACGTGGACATTCAGTGGCAGATCTCTGTCAAGCGCCAAGAGTCAATGGGTTGAGTGCGCTCGAACACGCAGCATGGCAGAGAGCCATCAAGCGGGCGCAGGCCTCCTCGATGGAGCAGAAGAGATTCCGGGGATGTTTGGCCACAAGGACGACAGAGCTGAGGCGGGGGGTCATGTGTTTGGAGGCGTATAGAGTAGCGTGAAAGTGGCCGAGAGGCGTCGAAGGCACGAGATAAAGAGATGATTGCCGGCCAAGCGTTTAAGTCGAGGGAAGAGAACGGGCGAAGCGCGCGAAGGCCCCGGAGGGGGCGTTACGTTAGAGGACCATCGACAGCCAAAAAAGGGCAAGGGGATAGGCACCTGTCGCGGGCGCGTGTGGTGTGTACTGGATCAGAGAGTGTTGCCCACACTGTTCCCGCCAGTGCTGCGACGCCGTGAAATACTTGACATGCGAATCTCCGAGCTCTGCTTTTCTCCTCCGCTCCCTCTTTCCCTCCGCCCCTCCTCCCTCCGCCGCCCCAGGTCCCAGACTCGTCCTCCTTCTCGCCTCCAACAACAGCCGATCGTTAGTTCGTCCGCCTGTCACCCAACGTTAAGCTCGATCGCGTTTTCCAGCAGCACGCTGTCGACTTCGTGCCCATCCGGAACCCTCAGACGACCCTAAAATCCTCTTCCCTTGCACACCCGACAGCCTTCGAAATCTCCGAAGCGTCCTCCTTGGATGTATACAGCCCCGTCCTAACACCCCAAATTCCAATGTACCTGCCGCCCACTGTTATTACAATCCCCCACAGGCTCTCCTTCTCTCTTCCTCTTCTTCCTCCCGGTCATGCTAGCTTCCCACTCCCCCGCACACCTCAGGAAACGGCCCACTCCCTCGCACCCTGAACAGCTAGCTCCTCGCCGCCGCCGCGCCAACAGCACCAGCGCATCTCTCGCCGAGAGCCCGAGAGAGGCAATGCCATCAAGTCCGCCTTTACCGCGACTTCCGCAGACCCAGCAACCAGGGCCGAGCAATCTTCCTCCTCTCCCTCCCCCCAAGAATTTCAGCGGTCCCGGCGACCCTCTCAAACGCTCTGCCTCTGGGGGCGGAAAACGCAAGCTCTTCCGGCTCAGGCGTCCCGCTACCGCCAATGCCGACTCCCGCCCCGCCGCCCGCGAACCCGAGCCGCAGCTGCTCAACCATCACAAGCACAGCACCGTCCTCAGCGCCTTTGTGAACGTTAACCCCCCCTTCTCTCCCTTGGCCCCGCCCAGGCCTCCCCGACACCCAGCGCGGATCAACCTCGCCGTACGACCGGCCTCTTCAGGCGGGCCCTCACCCAGGTCGCCGCGCCTACACGTCGTGGCAGACGAACCGAGGCAGAGGCAGAGAGTCTCGGGAGAGGCTGCTGCGGACTGGGAGTTCCCCCTACCGGTAAGCACTTCCTCCGTTAAGCTCTTCCGAGTCCCATCCCGTCCCAGCACACCGCGCCTCGTCGCGTCCAGCGGCTGCGGACCTTTTCCCCGAAACACAGCGTACTGACGTCATCCGTGCCCATTAACCTGCTGTTCGCTTCGGTTCTCGCGGGGAACGTCCTCCTCGAACGTGACGGGACGATGGGATGCACGTCGGCGCTGCGCAGCGCGGATCCGAGTTCCCGCTGCAGCGCAAGAAGAGCAAGAGCCGGCGGATCGACTCGGCGCAGATCACGCAGGACGCGAGCGCGACGAGCGGCGTGCAGTTCTCCACCGTCGACCGCACGATCCTCCAGGAGCTCCGCCAGAAGATCCGTGCGCGCGAGGCACAGTTCGTCACCCGGAACGGGCGGAAGCACCATGCGTTCGCGCCGGCGGACGTGCCCTACCCCCGGAGCTACGACAGGAAGGTGGTCGACATGTGAGTAGTCTGGTGCTTTTTGCCCGCGAGTTGGAGGCCGGAGATTGATTTTGGGGTCGGACAGGGACGTGTGGGATAATCTATGGCAGATGCAGTTGGGAGAGAGCATCACGATGCATGACTTTGAGACCCCTCCGGCGAGAGTGTGAGTCCGTTCGCGTTAATGTTCGCACGGGAGCAGCATTAACGTCATCACTCTGCAGCCTCGATCTAGGATGCGGTACGCTTACTTGACCGCCCTGCTGTCTTCCCTATTTTCACAAGGCTAACGGACCGTCAGGAACCGGGACTTGGATTCCTGAACGCGGCTAGAGAATGGAAGGTGGGTCAATTAACACCTCACTGTATTGAAAGGAAGACGCTTAAATGGCTCGGCTACAATGCAGACGTCGTTACTTCGTAGGTTCGTAGCATCTGATTCCGGGCATCGTGGCCGCGTTTCCTAACGTCTAGTGCAGGCATGGACGTCGTTCCCTTACACCCGGACCTACTACAAGTGGGGTGCTTTGACCTTGCGGCACGGATAACGTGGTTTCAGGGGAACTTGTGAGTCATTCGTTTGTACCTGAACACATATACCTACCGTGCTGTCTTGTGAGCGCGAGCTGTTGTCTTCATATCTCTGCACACTTCTGGCAGTACTCCACCCGCGGATGCCCCGACTCTCTCTTGCCCTCATTTTACGCCGCCGACTGCTAGAGGCCCTATCACGCCTCCTTACATTCACAGACAGACGATTGTTCCAGTCCGACGTTTATCCGCTCCTCCTTGTGTCGTGCACTTGCGCCTCCGCTTCCTGCGACCTTGTTTGCGTGTCTGAGCCGTGCTAACCGATTGATGTACCAGCCTGGAGAGCCTTCCATTCCCAAGTGAGGAATTTGACTACGTGTGAGCATACATATCACCACAACTTCTGGACCGTTGTTGATGATCTGATCTGCCAAAACCTCAGTCGGGTGACGCGAGTCGCTCGTGGCGTTCCCGAGGACAAGGTACGTTGTTTGTGAGATCTGCCATCACTCCATCTATTGACACACATGCATTCAACAGTGGGACAGCTTGTTGGAGGTACGGCTCCGAAATCATCTCCACCTACCATTTTGCGCCGACCCTGACCATTTGTTCCCTGTTAGGAAATTACACGTGTGATGAAGCCTGGTGGCGCCTTCGAGGTTCGTCATTATTCCTTATTTGAGCAACCCTAGGGAGATCTGACATGCGAGAAGATGTGGGAGGAAGATCTGCACTTCCCTGGGCACCGCAGTGAGGACGTTAACATCATCGACTCCCCTGACCCGATGCGCCCACCGACGCCGCCCCGCACGGACTCATCGCACTCGTCCGAACAAGAGAGGTGGCCGTCGCCGACGCATGGTCTTTCTTCGCCTGTTTTCCCGTCGCCTCACTCGCCAGCCTTCAGTTACTCATTAGATGACGTGACGCGAGTAAGAGGGCATGTTCCAGAACACTCGAAACGCCTTCTGCATGCTTCTCCATCCAGTCCCAATGTTGCTCACACACCTATGCTTATGCGCAATGTCGAACGACCCCCCACGAACCCTCACGACCACTCGTTACTCGAGACCATTTACGACGAAATGCACGCCTCACGCTTTATCAACATGGAACCCCTCTCTCCTGATCGCGAATTTGCTTCCGTTACACTTTAGAGGTCGGTATCCGAACATGCCAACATTTTACGTCTCGACGCTGAATGGAAGCTTCCAGATGTCCGAGCCCCTCCTCCCATCGTCATCACGTTCCCACCTCCCCCATCATCTGCTCCCGACCAACGATCCGACCCTTCTCCGCAAAGGCCTGACGAAACTGTAGATTCCGATTTTGACGTCAAGGTCCCGTTCCATAACGGGAGTCCAACCAGAGATCGGATCCCCCGCGTCCCCACAGCTTTCCCCTGTCTTGCATGCCCGCGACATGGCAGATGGGACGCCTTTCATCACGGTCGACGCGGCGAGATTGGGTGGCCTCTCGCCTTCGGTCATCAGACGTGCGAGTATCCCGTCTGCCAATGGCCACAACGCGGCACGCACCCCACATTCTCCGCCCAAGAGCCCCCCGCCCCCGATGTGCTCAAGCAGTCCTATCATGATGTCGCAACTGACAGCACGTGCGATCATCTCATGCAATCCGCTCCCGAACAAGACGTTCAACTTCGACCCTCGGGCCCTCAACTTGCTCCTCATGCTCAGGGTGAACGAGGTGCTGGGTTGTGCTGAGCCGATGTGGGATTGGGTGGTAGATTTTCAGGAGAGCATGTCGCAGAGCGCCAAGGCTTCGAAGGGCAGAGGTGCGGGTGCGGGTGGAGGGCTGGGTTCTCCAACTACACCCGAGCGAATTACGTCGCGATCCCATCGCCGTCGGCGACATCCGAAGCAGGATGCACTTATGAATCTGACAAGGATGGACTTCGATGACCTGCTGAGACGCTTCGAGCTGTGAGTCGCCCCTTCCCCCGCTTCGGCTTGGGCAGGCGGCCCCCTCGTACGCGCTTCTTATCATGGGAAGCCGCGCACCATGGGGTCGAATGTCAGAGCATCTCCACAACACTGCCCCGGGAAGCGAGTGCTGACGTCTGTTCTCGCCATCTCCGTCTGCTTCCCGCCCCCACAGAGACATGAAGGCGCGCATGCATCTCGGACCAGCGGTGGAAGACCGCCTCGGGTGGCCGTCTTACCCCGCGACCCACACGGAGGAGCGCGACAACTTCGAGGCGATGTGCACGGCATGGGCCGAGTACGAGCAGCGTCAGGCACACTGCCGCGACCGCTGCTGCTGCGACGCACGGCCGTGCGCGCGGATTCTCGTCGTCCAAACGCAGCCCGTCGCCCCCGCCTCCCCTCCCGACCCCGCGCAATAGCAACCTGTTTGAGGAGGCTGAGGCTGAGGCCAGAGCCACACGGCGGAGACGCCCCGGGCCGCCGGCGCGCCCTCATTCGTCTCCTGCGCCCGGTCAGAAGACCCGCGTGGACCACGTTCCCAATCCCCTCGGGCACAAACGCAAACGCAAACGGGGTCTTGCGGAATAAGGGCGAGCCGGAGAGACTTTTGCCTGTGCGTCCGCGTGGCCGGCCTAGTGCGACAACATCGCCGTCTTCGTATAGGCCGAGCACTGGCACCTCGACGACGTCCCAACGGCCAAGCACGGCGAACTCGATGACGTCGCACCGGCCTAGCACGGCGACTTCGACGACGTCATACCGGCCTAGCACGGGCACCTCGACAACGTCGCGTCGACCCAGCACTGCGAACTCGGCCATGTCGTATCGACCCAGTACCGCGACGTCGATGACCTCCATCCGGCCCAGCACCGCGAACTCGACCATGTCTTCGCGGTTGTCCGACCCAGAACCAGAGAGCCCACCGAGCAGCCGGACCGGGCGCATCTTCGTCGCCTGGAAAGCAAGCCATTAGCCCCGAGCGATAGGAAGAGAGAGGGAGAGAGAGTCCGTGGCACGCGCTTCTCCCATCGTCCGCCTTGCCCTTCGTCTGGTCCCAGGTCTCAGGTCTGGCTCCCAGTCCACCTCCACCTTCCCTGGTACTGGGCCACACCATGCATGGGGCCGCAGATCATCATGCTGCTGCGGTGCCGCAGATTGCCTCCGTCCCTCCCGCTTACGTTCGTCCCTCCGTGGCGCCGCCTGCTCGTTTGGAGCCCTCGTCGGAGTGCGAAGGCACGCCCAGGGAAACCCACACGCCGCATCTGGGCCTGTCGATGCGTACGCCCCATATGCGTCCGCGCGCCGCCACACCGTGGCACGCTGGTTCCACGGCCCTGGGCCCAATCCGTGCCTCCCCTCTCTCCTCGCTCGCTTCCGTGCCCATGCAAGGCAACACGGCAGGGACGCTCGGGCCTTCATGATCTCCTCCATCCACCGTCCGGCCGCCATGTGTGCGAGTTGGCCGTGAAGCGAATGCAGCACCCCCGCCTCGGCACGCGAAGATCCCGCCCGAACCTGATCCCTGATCTGTGGCCTGACGTCGACAGATCGAGACGCACTCCGCCCGTCCGCTCGCCTCGCGCAGCGCAGAACCGGTGCATGCCCCGCTCGAACGTACGTGCACACGTTGCCGTCGCGGTGCCCACCGCGTCGTCGTCGCCCACGAGCTGGCCCCGGTTCGGACCTAGGCCCCAGATGATAAGTAGCAGATCCAGTGCGGGTGCCAGTGGCCCGCGCAGGATCTCTCCGTATCTGCGGGCGTGAGTGCCTGCGTGCGTGCCTGCGTAGCGGCGCCGCGGGTTCCCTGCCTTCCCTTCGCGCGGCTCGCGTTCTCATTCGACGCTTCGGGGCTTCGAACGGGAGATGTGCGCGCGATTGGAGGACGCGGCTGGGGCGTTCTCATGGGCCGCCGCCACGTCCCACTTTGTCGCCGCTCCATCCCCCCTTTGCTACCCTTTTGCTACCCAACACATGGGCTCTCTGCTGCCTGCGGATGGATTTGGGACTGGGGCGACGCTTCTTCGTTGGACGCCTGTCGCCCGTTGGTTCTCGCCTGGATTATTCGTCGAACCTTGTTGTGGGTGTTATCCCCACGGACCGTCTATGTTGGTTATCTGTGTGTTCTGTCGGGTATGTCTGTAGCAACAGCGTCGGTGTGTGCGTCTTCTACCCATTCATTTCCTGTTCGCCGTGTGGCCATATCTGTGGTCGCCGCATGAGTATAGCGTAACTTATTCTGTATGCCAGCCTGCGCTCGCCCATTCATTCCGTGTCTGCATCTCGCATCTCCGCTTCGCGTCCCCCTCCCCTGTAGTCGCTGTCAGAGCTTGTACACCAGCCCATTCGCATGTACCCCTTCGGTCTATACCATCCAATCGCACATTTGCGTCCCCCTCCCATCCCCCAAGGCAATCCCGAGCTCTCCGGCGAATGAAGTCCCAGGACCCCAACCTGTGCTCATACGCGAATCCGACGCGCCCTATCCGCCTTCGCGACCAGGCTCAGCATCGCCCGCGCAGCGATCGCCCCCAGGAACGCGTCCTTACCGGGCACGTCCCCTGCCGAATCCGGGGGCAGGCCCAGCGCACACAGCTCATCTCGCGGGCACGCCGTCTGGGCGAGGTCCGCTAGAAGCAGCGCTTCTAGGCTCTGACCCGAAGCGCGCTCTCAGGCCTCAGGCCTAATTCAAGCTCAAGCCCACTCCCATATCCCATATCCCATATACATACACATACATGAACGCAGGGGGTGACGTCGATGGCTCGATGCGCGGTGGTGCCCTGCGCCTGCCCTTCCGGGCGCCGCTACGCAACGTGCGGCCTCGCTTCGTCGCGTTCCGCAAATGGTGGCGAGCGCCCCATATATGGGCAGGAAGGTTCGCCGGTGTGGTTTGTGCCGTCCACACACTGGCACAGCGACGTCAGTCGCCGCTGGGCACCCCCTTCCCCCCGCGCGCAGGTGTGCGTACGCCATATGCATGCCGTGCGGCCGTTCATATGCCATACGTGGGCGGGTTGTGGATACTGAGTAGTACGTACACGCCTGGCTCAGTCACGGTGGCTGCCGCAGTCGAGCCGCTGGCGAGTACGTACGCATAGGACAGCCTGAGCGATCCCTCAGCGGCCGCTGGGAGCCCCTGTCTGAGCTACGATGAGCCAGGAGTAGTAACTGGCCGTGGATCCGGAGCTTGAGGACGACGGATGTAGTAGGAGCAGCTGTGTAGCGGATCATGCGTGCCACTTCATGAATACACATGTACAGTCATAGAGCTTGGGGGACGTAAAGCAGCGCGATCGGCACCCACTAGCTCGCACAGGTACAGTACTAGTGCTGACGGTGACTGACTAGGTTTTTGCTTCTGTGTCAGCGACCTGGTGCCCAGGCGCTCCGCTGGAAGGTGGATTTTAGACTGATGGTGAGGAGGCCCTCCTTGACGATTCATTGCTCCGCGCTGGATCCTGATCGTGACAAACATTCTCCCTTAGGGTCCTTAACTTGACGACGGAACTTGGTGGAGACAAGCGGCCGGCTGGGGCTGCACTGGCACACACCGTTTTCAATGTCCGAGTCGCGACGAGCCTGTACAACATTTATTTAATCAGCGAACGCAGGGAAGCACAAGTGTAGGTACAGTAAGGAAGTACTAGAGCGCGCCGTCTGCCCGGGCTCCGTCCCTGGGATTCAGACAATTAAATGAGCCCCGGGGCGCCAGGCCCGAGGCAAGGCCTCGACGTCTGTCTCAGACTCGTATGGTTCGCCAAAATAGGAGAACGACCATTGATCCTGAACAAAGCACACAAGGGATCATCGCTTCCGCCGACATCGCGTGTCGGCGTTGGGTCAGCGAGCCACGGAAGGATGATTCCGTCTGAATTTGGAATCCGGACAGAGCGGGGCTGGCTGTGGTTATTTGAAACGTTCACGTCCACGTCCACGTAGTGTCCACGTCCGAGCGGACGGCAACGCGCTTTTCGCGCGCGATTTAAACTACGCCCGGGCCATAGATGGACCGCCGTATCGTACACTTCGCAGAACTGAGTACGGTACCCTCGCGGCAGGCAGACGCGACGCCTGCCATCTCGCCGTCCCCGCCGCTTGCTTGCGCGGTCAAAATCCGCATACGGTCACTCAGCAAGCTCCTACATGGCGTCCTTTGAACATTGAACGAACAAGCCTGGGCGAGGCTACCCGCGTGTGGGCCCAGCGTCCGAGCGGTCGCCGCCACTGCCAGACCGACTCCCGTGCCCTGGAAAGGCACCGCGTCGCGCGCGCCGAGCTGAGCAAAAACGATTCAGCCCCCCAGTCGCCACAGCCCGCAGGTGGTCCCGCGACACGCTGAGATCTGATACTTAGACTGAGACTCCGCGGGGGCGGGCAGCGTGGCACGCGCGGTGTCCACTGTCTGGCTTCCTGCAACTCACGAAGCAGCACTCCTCTCCATTATTGCGTCATCCCATCATCGCGCGAAGCGTGCCCTGTGCAGGCTTCTGCGAACCCGATTCAGCGCGGGCTTCGAAAGGGGGAGGGAATCGCGACGCAAGCGTCGGGTACTTACTCACCAATTGTATGCAAAGCAGGCTGGCACGGCGAAATGGGAAGACAAAGCGGGGCTGCGTCGTCGCGCCGGCGGATGGTGCATAGGTTGCCGTACGACTCTGTGTCTGAATCGGACTTCTCGCCCTCGCCATCAGTTCTGCTTCCACTGGGGACTTCTGGTGCCGTGTCCCAAATCAGCCGCTAGCAGGGCCCTGGTGGCGCCGAGGGCGTAAGTGCGGATAATGAAGGGGCTTGGAAGGGGAGCGAGGGGTTCAACGTTGAACAGGCGAGACGCAGACGCGGCAAGTGGGACAACCACCGCGTGCGGGTGATACATTGCGGGCCGTTGCCAGGGCGACCGCGCTCGGCGGCTGGCCACTGGCAGCGTGAAGAGAGAGACGACGCGTGGCTCGCGCTGAGTCGTCCGCAGGGCTGTGATCAGGCGACGGCTGGTGGGCTGGTCGTGTGGTGGTGGGGCGGGAGCTTGAAGGGGGTGTGGTCGGCAGAGACAGTGCTGGATACGGACTGGAGTCGCGAGGCGGGGGAGAGGAGGATGTGCGATTTGGGCGGAGGCGAGAAGGAACGCGGGATGGTGGCGGGATGCGGGTGACACGAACAAGAGCCCGGCTCCCTGCCAAAAGCGTCATGGACGACGATCGATGGTCGATGCCCGGCGGCTGTCTCCCTCCCCCATCGCCCTCTGCTGCTCCTTTGAATTTCGGCGGCGTGGGCTCCCTTCGCCCGATCCGCCCCCCGCCCCGTTACATAACCTCCCTGGCTGGGGCTGAGACTAACTCTGATCCTCCTCCCGCCAGCCAGCGATTGCTCCCGGGCGACGCGAATCCAGAATCCAGAACAACGCAACAACGCCCGCTCGGTCCCTGGCGGAGTCGCTCGCCCCGGCGCACGGGAGACTCTGTATTGTGCGTGGAGGCAATTCGTGCCCGTGCGACCGCAGGCGCACGCACGAGCAAACGGCGGCGACTTAGCGGACACACTGCGCTCGGCCCAATCGCACAGGCCGCACGCACGCTCAGGGTCCTCCTACGTGCCGTCGAACCGTAGCAAGAAGCAGAGACGAGACGTGCGAGACGCAAGACGCAGATGCCGCCGCCAGGAATGGCCGTTGCAGAAGCCCCGAAGGCCCCGATAGTTCAAGGAGCCTGCCGCAGGCGGGGAACCCGCCGGTGCTGCAGGCACTGGCACTGGCACACCGCGCACAGTGACAACGCTGAGCCTTGCCGTCTGCGTCTTAGAGTGGGTGCGAGCCGCTTCCGTACGAACGCGTCTTCCGGCCTCCCGGACAGCGCGGTACGATCCGCCCCCCCGCGGCGCTGCATGCCTCCCTTCCGCCTTCCCTGTCCCACCGCCTGGCCGAGCGGGGACAGCGCGGCCGCGAGTTAGAGTTTGGACCACGAACGAACGACGGACGATTGGGCTGCCGCTGCAGCAACTGCCAGGCTCCCGATCTCATGACGTAGTGCATTGCCAACCGCCCTCGCCGGTGCTGTATCTGTATTGCACCATCTCGATTCCGGAGTGGAAAGAAGGGGGAGGAGGTGGGTGGGGTTGGCCTGTGGCAAAAATGGGTGCAGGTGTGAGCTAAGTGCGTGATAGCGAGAAGTGCCAAGCGTGGTCACCAGAGCACTGCGCGAGAAGGGTGGGGGTTGCGCAGCCAACCGGGCTCGCGCTGCTGGGGGCGATAGCACGGCGGCGTGTCGTAAACGGCGGGGCACGCAGGCTAGCGGCAGGCAACGCGGGACGGGGCATGGCGATGACGATGTCGGAGAAGCTCGCCCGGGCGGGCGAGGGTGGCTCGGCGGCGTGGCGACTACAGTAGGACTGCGTCGCGGGCGAGACGGGCGGGGGATATATACGAGGGGTCCGAGGTGTGAAGCCCCGGAGAGGGCGATATCTGAGAACGGTTGCGTTGCGCTGCACGAGGCAGGGTGCAGCATTTATTTATTTGTTCGAGTTCCCGTTTCGAATTCGGGCCTCGACGCCTGGCGGACGTGAGTATACGGATATCTAAACGGAGCCATGGAAGGATCAGCGTAGCGCTCTGGTGTGCTCCATGGCCGAATCACGCAGGGGACGCACGACATCACAGTGAACGGGAGCCCGGGGCATCGGAGTGGAGGGAATTACGGCAAGTGAGCGGATGAATCGAGGCGGTTTCGGAGACGAGTGTGCGTCTCGAGCCGCTGAAGGACCCCTGACAATAGGTGGGATGGCTGGTTCGTGGATCCGGACAAATTTGGCCGGTTGACCCCCCTCAGGCTGGTTCAAATCCGGACAAATGGGGGTCAAAATCGACCTCAGGCCAGATCACTATCCGGACATGGGTGGGGTCAAAGTTGGGTCGTTGAGGGAGAGCGGGCGCGAAGCGCCCGCGGAGCTCCGGGAGGCCTCATCCGGGGCTATCCGGCGATGCTGGATCCTCAAATCCGGACATTTTTGGCCGAAAACCGGCCTCAAGGCTGAAAAAAACCCGGACATCTGAGGCAAAATTTGGCCAAAAAAAACCGGACATTTTGAGCCCAGCGGCTCCCAATCGGATCCAGCCTCCCCACCTATTGTCAGGGGTCCTGCCGCTGAATTAGCTGAGACCCGGATCAAAACGCAGGCGGAGAGGAGGGCGGGACGGAGAGCAAGAACAAGGCCGACGACCTGGCTGATGATGATGCATGCGTGGGCTGCCCTGAGTCAGTGCGGGGGCGAGTCTGGGCGGGAGACGGTCACGACTGCTCTGACGAGGGCCCAGTGACGACGAAAGAGGGCCGAATCGGGCACGGGGCAGAGAAGAGCAGTGGCAGTCGGGCGGCGAGGTTTGAAATGGCATGTCAGCACCGTTATGGCAATTCAGGATGGCGCTGCACCAGGGTCCCGCGTCCGATGAGTCCGACCGTGCATGTGGCCGCGATGTGCAGCTGATGGGTGACAGAGTGAATTCCTGCGGCCGCTGGGGGCTGCCTGCCTGCGCGGGCGGGGCGGGGAGGGGCCAGGAGCGTGCGATGGGACGAGGAGGGCAGCCGCGGCAAGCTGGGACTCGGACGCGCGGGCGGGGCATCTCGCCTCTGCAGCGCCGCCGTGCTCTCCCCGGCCAGAACCTCGGACCCAAACAGGCCTCCCCCGCATAAGGAAACAAACTTGCCCCATCCGGAACGAAGCTGCGTATGACTACCGCGGCCAAGTATAGCACCATTTGATTTGTGATCCCTCTCCTTGGCCGCTCACGGCCCTCCGCAGCCGCCGCCCGTTGCTGGCCACCCACGCGCGCGCCGCGTGGCCCGGCGGGCGGACGCGTGCGCATAGAGCACCGCGGTCGGAGAGGGCGCGCGGGGGACAGGAGAGGGCTGGACGGAGGGAGGGACAGAGGAGGTCGCGAAGTGGTCGCGAGCGGCAGGATCTGGGGGGATGCCTAATCGAGAGGCAACGAGGTCGATCTTCGGCTAGCTCGGGATGGAAGGAGGCTTGATATGGGGATGTGAGAGCTGGATCTGGGCGGGGTGCCTTGCTGCGACAGTCACGAGCGGATGGAGAGGGCCGTGCGTGGGACAGGCAAGGAAGGAGGGGATGACAGGGAAGCGGGCGGCCAGGACGAGCACTGGGCCTGTCTTTGGGGGTCGGGGTGATAAGATAGCGGGAGTGGCGTGGGAGGGCGGGGGATGCCGGCTGGACGATGGCGTTGTTTGTTTGATGGGTATATATGGGGGGTGAGCGAAAATGGGAATGTTATTTCCCTCTCAGACCTCGTCTCCATTTCCGGTACGCGTCCGAATTGGGGGTGCTCGTCCTCCCAACTCGTCCCAGCCCTCCGCTCCTCTTAACCAGCTCATGGCCTTTCGTAGAGGCCAGCCCACCCAATCCATCCCGTCTCAGCCCGTCCCGCCGCCCTATCCCAGCCAGTACCCCTCCTCCGACGACCAGCCACCCCCTCACCAGCCCCCCCAGTCTATGCCCCCCGACGCGTCCCCAAACATGTCCAACAAGCGCGCCCGCCATGAACTCGACCAGCCCGTCCCCACCGACGACGGCTTCGTCCACGACCCCGACGCTGCAGAGAGCGGCCAGGACGACGACGACGATGACGACAAGCCCAAGTCGGACAAGAAGGCTGGCCGCAGGAAGATCAAGATCGAGTTCATCCAGGACAAGTCCAGACGTCATATCACCTTCTCAAAACGAAAGGCGGGCATCATGAAGAAGGTTAGTCTCCCCTTTCCTCCTTGCCCAAACCCGTCCTCATCCCCTTCCTCGTCGCGCGTCTCCGCCCCCAGGCCTACGAGCTCTCCACCCTCACCGGCACACAAGTCCTCCTCCTCGTCGTCTCCGAGACCGGCCTCGTCTACACCTTCACCACCGCCAAGCTCCAGCCCCTCGTCACCCAGCCCGAGGGCAAGAACCTCATCCAGGCATGTCTCAACGCGCCCCACGGCCAGCTCCCCTCCTCTATGCCCGTCGGCGCCCCCATCAACCGCACCTCCATGCCTATGCAACACCCGCCCAACGTCCCCGGAGGGCTCGCGATCGGTTCTGCCCCCAGCACCAAGGAGGATGAGGCGCAGGAGGAGAGTGAGGAGAATCCAGGCGATGGTAGTCGTCCCCCCGCTCGTAAGCGCCGTCGCGCGTCCTCGTCCGTAAACCAACCCCGCGGTAACAATTCTCCGGTCGTGCCCGGTTCTTCTGGCGCGCCCCAGGCTGGCGCACCTAGCCAGTCACCGCACGCTCGTCCAGGTCAAATCCCCCCCGGTGCTCCCCCAATCTCCATCCCCGGCGTCCCGCCCCAGATGCCCCTCGAATCGTCGCCGCGCCAAGCTGCCCAGACCGCGCCGCCACCCACAAGCCCCAACTACGCCCAACCGGCCGGTGGCTACCCGCCCGCGCCTGCGAGTGGGGACCCGAACATGTACGCGCAGCATGGCGGCTACCCTGGCGCGCCTCCGCCGCAACAGTACTCGGCGTTCGGGCACGAAGGGGCGGCGCAGCCGGCGGTCAACCAGAATCCATGGGCGTCGGCACAGGGGACGTACGCGAGAAGATGACCTGGATGAGTTTTGCGGTTCCTCTTTCATGGGCAGGATTACACACGGACCCTGCCGGATTGGACAAGGCTTTGCTCGTGTGTGCTTTTCCCCGTTTTCCTCGTGGTGGTTTCTGCGTGTAGCCCGTTAACGAAGGGTGTGTATATGCCGTGCTCTTGTTGCTTCTGCGTTCATCGATTACTTCTTGTACGAGTGCCAACATCACTTTCCCCTGTCCTCCCCGCTCCCCGCCGTTTCGATATCCTTAACCCCTTCAGTCTTATCGTACCTATGCATAACCTCTTTTTGTCTGTCTCAGGCCACGAACATACGATAGGGAGTCTCTTCTTGTGCTGTCCCCGAGTATGCGATGTCGTGGTCGCGACGATATGTCCGAGTACCAGTACCCAAGTAGTGTGTCTGATTGCCGTCTCGCAACGTTAGTGTGTCCTCATATACTCTACCCACTGTGTTGCTTTTTTTTTGTGTCTCGCGAGGTCGAGCTATATGGTTATGCAACGAACGAAACGAAAGTGCCGCGAATATCAATGTACATAGTAGTCTCCCCGCCCCTTCCTCGTCGAAATCGAAAATTCCAACGGTTGATTGAATTGCGCTTGTGTGCACACACGTCCTGGGACGCGCTAGGGGCGACTTCGAGAAGGCGGCAGCAGGCTCAGCTGCAGATTGCCAGAGATTGCATCGACGCGCGCGTTACGGTTGGGTCTTGAAGCTTGTTCGTGGGCCGTGGCTGGACGCGCGATGCCGATCGTGCCACCGCGTACGTACGTATTCATACCACTTATTGCTTAGACGGGTACCTGATCAGACTCGAGCCCGAATGGCACGCTGGGAATGTGGCCCATGGGGTCGATCGAGAACGAGAACGAGGACCCGGGCCAGAGGGAGACAGCTGCCGTGGCGGCGTGGCCCGTCGGCTCGAACGTATGCAGTATAGTCGCGATGCGCACCCGTTATGGGCTTACCTACGGCTACGGGAGCGGCGAGGCGGGGATCTACTTAAGAGCAGTGGCAGTGGCAGTGGCAGCTCGAATGTTCAACGTTCAACGTCGGTGACAAGGACATGTTCGTGCTCGTGCTTACTGTCGCTGTCAGGGTAGGTGCTGTAGGTAAGTAATGGAGATCGAGGGCTCTGCCTTGGCGTTGGAGACGGAGGACGGAGACCGGGAGACGGATTCACCAGTCGCGACGTCGGCGCCGACGACGAGGAGACGATTCAGAAGATTCGCGCGCCGCTGGATGAGGAGACGCAGCAGAAGACTGTACGCCTGGATCTGCACCTGGGTCCTGGGGCCACGAATTTGTATATGCAGGCATTCGAATTCGCTCAGAACCCACACCTTCTCGCCGTACCCGCATCTGGATCGCTATGGCTATGTTTTCTGCACCCGCACCCGCACCCGCGCGAGCGAGATGCGCGCGGGGCGCCATCAATCTGGCGCGGGAGCGGTCGCGCGTCGACGTGCGTGGGGAGGTCGGACTTGGTTATGTACAGAAGTGCCTCAGAATCAGATGAAGACTTCTCGGCGCGCGGGAGGCCTGAGATCTCAGAGACCGTCCCATCCGAAGCCATGCCTTTTGGAGAGGGGGGCGAGGAATTCTGGACGGCGAGGCTCGAGCCACGGTGTTCCGGCGGTGTGGTACCGCACGTCGAGTACGTACGTACATACAACCGCGTGTGGGGCGACGCGCAATGCATATGGCTGGATGTGTGCTGTTTGTCGCACGATCGCACGATGCGGATGCGGATGCGGACGCGGGTCACACCATATCATATGTGCATGATTTCGGTGGGCCGGTGACCCACTGAATCCTTGCTTATCACGGGCGCGGCTGGTGTTTTGGGTGCGGACATCTATCTGGATGTGCGCCATGGATATACAACGTACGCCTATGCGTACGTACGGCGATTGTCAGATGTGGGACGAGGCGCGATATCCGGAGGCAGGCAAACGCGCGACTCCAGAAATCCGTATGCACATGCGCACGATACTTAGCTAGCAGTGCGAGTGGTCCGATGGCTCGATAGCCTCATAGAGCCACGGCAGCATGCAGTACTCGGTGCGTGGGACCAGTTTGGCTGAATGCGACTCGGAACAGAGTTGCGGTTCTGTGTGCCTTTCTGTGCATCCAGTCATACGTACGCGCACGCGAGATAAGTACGAGATTGCGGTGGGCGATCCGTGCTCGATGCTCGATGTTCGCGATGTGCGATGGGGCGATGGGAGATGGGAGATGGCATCGGGCCACATTGTCAAACGGTTTCCCTCGAGCCTGATGAGCCTGGGGATTCGGGATTCAGGGAGACCCTGATGACTTACCGTACGTGGCTTCAACGTGGATCGACACCGTTTACGGTAAGCAGGACGATCTGGCGAGGGACATCACGGGCCCGTTATGGTCGAGCAGAAAACCACAGACGGAGTTGTCAAGGAAGCAATTCGCGAGCTGTGGTATATTCTGTGCTTATGCCATGCAGGTGCCACCGCGATAAACGCGGCATCTCCGGATACACGGAGAAGAAGAACATAGTCTGAAAACGAGCAGAGAAAAGAGCGGGTGGGCGGCGATGTGCCTCGCTCGACAAGGGCCGCTGCTTGTACGCATCAGACAAGGGACATGTGCATATGATTGAGGGTAACCGTATCCCAGACATAACGTGGGCGCTGCGTGAACCACCCTGAGCACCTGCTGAGGAGTCGTTGTCGCGAACGAAGGTCGCCGCCACGGTACTTGGTTTCCTGTGATTTGGTAACGCAGCATCCCGGTGCTTGTACTTACGCCACCGACATCAAGCTGCGCTATGACATCACTTGGGACACGTATCACAGTACTTGGTCGTTCCCAGTCCGTGTCTGCTAGGTCAAGTCCGGATCCTCCAACGGAGCCGGGCATCATCCAGTCATCCAACGCGTATCCTTGACCGGGACCATGTCGGTCCTATGACCCTGCAGCTGTGTGCTGGTGACGACAATCGTCGACCGGAACGGGAATCTAGTGCCGGTCCACAGGAGTCCGAAGTACGGCTGCTGAACCGTGTATAGCATCCTTTGTCGCAAGAACTGTACTGGAGGCGGCGACGCGGAAGTCCGAAGCATGGAGGACAATTGGTGTCGGATGCGCTTGTGAGCAAGAAGACTCATCACTCGGAAGTGCCGGCTGCGCCGGCGGAAACCTTGCTTGACGAAACGATGTGTTTTTGTTGAACTGACTCTGCGCACCCCTCACGGCGTTGCTCTCAGGCCCCCAACAAACTTCAGAGCATGCTTGAGCTCGAGATTGTTTTGTAACAGGAGGGACAACACGGCAAGAGCGCTCGAGAGTAGCCGAACCATGTTTTGATAGACGCTCTAGTGAAAACGGGCTTCAATTGTGGGTAAGAGAAACTTGTCAAGCATTTATGCCGGCGGCAAAAGAAGCTCTCGTTGTTCTGCGACAGGGTTCTGGAAGTGCTGGGAACTTTGAGCACCAGGAACGTTGAACAAAAGCCTACCAGAGTGACCCGGGCGGCGTATCTGGGGTTCGGATGGTGGATAGATCATAGCACAGGGTCGTCGGCGGCACCGGGCGGCGTATCTGTGACCCGCCTGACCGTTGTGAATGTGTGCCATCCAGGTTGCATCCAGGGGCTTCTTCTGGTGGAAATAAGTAAACCAGACATCAAGGGGAGAGGGAGACATGACAGGAGAACAAGGTATGCTTACGGACAAGGATGGGACTGGCATGTCCGACAACACACAAGGCTTGGCGACGCGGTCAGCTGGTCCGACATATTAGGGCGACGATGAGATTAACAAATATCTCCGAATCCACAAGGGTGCCACCAATGACAGATCTAGAGATGGCTCGAGATGGTCATGGACGTCCACTAGCGGCTCTATAGTAGTAGGACAATGACGGCACTCGCGACAGAACTTTGAAACCTGAACCATCCACCCAGAAGATATAGGTGTTAGCGTGGCACATTGACAATCGGATAATCACGCGTTGAGTATTGACCATCGCTGGCCTTCGACTGAAGCCCGAAGGAAAAACTGAATCGGTTGGCTTGCGGTTGGCCATAAGACATTTTGAGCAGAGTCGGGGACAAGGAGGGAAGGAGCCACGCTGGCGGCGCTTACCCCAGACGGAGCGGAACGCGCCAGCTGCCGATCGGCTGCAGCCCGCATCGCACACGACAATGACCTTGCCCTGCGCCATCCCGTCCACGCATACACCCATCGCCAGCGCACAGACTTCACTGCTAGACATTCACCTCAGAACCTGACCAGATCTGCGCCGCACACCCGCCGATAACCCCCACGAGAGAGACAGAGAGAGAACGAGAGAATGTCTGATCAAGCCGGCTGCAGGATCCTCGTCGTCTCGCCCACTGCCGCGCGTGCACACCAGTTCGTGGAACGTATGCACCCGTCCCGCCTCGCCCCTCTTGCTCGCGCCCAATGACCCCCCAGGTGTCCAGGCGCTCTCGCCCTCCCCGGGGCCCAGACACGCCGAAGGCAGAGGCGGTAGCGATGGCGCCGCGACGACGACGCCGATCAGCGTGCAGCAGGAGCAGGAGCAGGAGCAGACGAGCAACGATCCGCCCACCCCTGCGGCGAACACCGTGCGCATCCCGTGGACGATCGCGAACAAGTACTACACCGCGGACGTCCACTTCGAGCCCCACGAATTCGAACACTTCAGGGCCCTCCACGCCGTCGGCGTCCCGGCGATCATCTATGTCTGGGGGCCGGGCGAGGTGAGTCTCAACGTGTTCCAGATGCTGCCCCCGCTGGAGACTCGTCTCCTGCTTGGCGGACCTCTGGGCATCTCATTCGAGTGCGTGTTGATGTCCTGTTGGGTAGGCGTATCGGGAACATGTCCCGGAGATTGCACAGAAGGTGCAGCATTACGATCCGGAGGTGTCCCTGGCGGTCCGGTTCAGCGAGAGCGTGGGGGCTGCAAGTCCTGCAGAGCCGACGGTAGACGAAGACGGACTGGACGAGTTCTTGTCATCGCATGGATTCGAGTTCGTCGACGGAGACAGGTCGTTGCGCAGACCGACCCAGGACACAGAGAGGCACTCCGACGACGAGGACACAGGTGCGCATACCGTCGATCGCCTTCTACCGAACATACTTTCACCGTATCTGATGACGTCGCATGGCGCTTTGTTCATTTGCAGGCATACCCGGACTTCCTCGTGTGATCGATGCTCTGAGCACGATAATGTGGCCTTCGATCGTACAGTCGGAAGCGACGAGAAAGCGCAAATCTCGAGCCCGAGACCTCATCGGCTGGGCTCTCGAGGAGGAAGGGGACGACGGCCTCCGTGCGCTGATCGCCAACCCTTCTGCCTCTGCCTCTGCCTCCGCCAACCCATCAGACAGCATCGCAGCTGCCGCAGCGGCGCGGAAAAGTCGTATGCAGCGAGAGATGGAGGAGCTCGAGCGGTGGTTGGGCGACGAGGAGGCCGCGTCTGGAGTCAAGTATGCCCGAGGGAAGCCCGAGGGCCAGCACTCCGGTGCTAGTGCTGACCAGGACGCGGCTGCGTCAGCGGAGATGCAAGACGAGGAGGCGCGGATATGGGTCAGCAGTGCCCCAGTATCGTCGGCGGAAGGCTGGGAAGACATGATGACACCACCCACGATACGCACGCCACGCCCGTCCGACGAGCGTTCTGACGAGGGCGGGTCGGAGCACGGGTTCGAGGACGACTTCGCGGACTTCGTCTCAGCGTCGTCGCACCCCCACCTCCAAGGCCGCCGTCTGACGGACGAGAAGCTGCTCGAGGTGAACTACGACGTCGGGAGGCTCACGCCGATGCACACCGGCCTGTCCTACCATTCGCTCGGCTCCGTGTCCGACTTCGGCGGGGACGGGGACGAGAGTTTCAGTTTCGGCGCGGGAGGCTATGGCTCTCTGTCAACGAGGAGGAGGACGACCCCGACCTCCCATCTCGCGCGGAGATCCTCGCGACCTCGCGCAGGCTGTTCGGCGTTTCCGCCCTCGCACCCGCCCCGACCTCATCATCGGCACTCTCGCTGCATCGGACACCACCCCAGCGAAGGAGCCTCCGTCGAGTTCGAATACCCAAACTAGCCCGACACAACCCCCATCCCAGCCCCAGCCCCCAGCGTCTGCGACTCTTCCGTCGACTTTTCGCTCGACCCCGAGGACGCGGACGAGTCGTTCGCGGCGTTCGACCTGTCGCGCGTCTTCAGTGCGCTGCAGGGCATGAAGGACGAGATCGCAGGGATGGATGACGAGGACGAGCGGAGGCGGGCAGCTGCGCGTGTCGCGCTCGGGCTCGTTTACGGCCTGGGCGTCGAGGGAGACCAGCGAGAGCAGGCGGTCCCTGCCGCGGTCGGGGAGGGTGTGGAGGTGCGTGAGGGCTTTTTTCTTTTTTTTTTCTTTTTTTGCGCGGGTGTTGGCAGGATGTTGTTACTTTCGTTCTTCGATCTTGCTGTCGATCGCTCACTCTTCTGCATGGTGTTGGATGTTGGACGGTGTTTTCAACGATGATTGATTTGTGGACTGCTTTGTCGACAAGGTCGAATTGCATATGATCTTGATCTTTAGACCAGCTTTGTTGGTGCGGCCAGGCGGCCAGCAAGTCCTACTGGCAAAATTGCCTCCAGAGCGGCTCAGACGTACTCGCAAAGTCCGGCGAACTGTAAGTACAATCTTATCTCGTAGCTGACTGAATTGGACCGGCACAATGTACAAGTGGACGACTGTTTACAACCAGTCGAAGCCGATCGGAAAGTGCTCAGCCAAGGCATACGCCTCCATCTGTAAGTATTTCGAGCAAGTCGTCGTAGCTGATTTCCATGAGTCATGGAAAGCGCAAAAAGCTCTTGGGTATGTTGTCAGAGTGAGTGTTGTATGTTTACCGCCAGCACTTGCTGCTTACTCAGCCGACAGGTAGCTTGTATGTCACCAGTACTGTATAAGTACGCACTTCCGAATCGGCTCCAGACCACGATCATTCGAAGTTGCGTCACTTGTCTTCGGGATGGCGACAGTCTACCCATTCATTTCCCATCCCTTCTTGAGCTCTTTCATGCAATGTAAGCTGGCAAGTACGTCTAATACTCGCCTCGGATGGTGTTAGCAGTGACGCCCCTGTACGTGTCTCGGCATTCGGGGAAGGGTGAGTCGAGTCCACGAGTCCATCTCTCCAAGTGCGGATGACTGATCCATTGAAGAGAACTGTCGGGGCGATTAGAAAGCATACCGGCGTACGGGAGCTTGCTTCCTCTTCCCAACGACACTATAAAGCCCGGGCAGCTCGCGAACTGACTGCCTCAGCCTAACAGTTCCCCACATCGTCCACACCAGCTTTCCCAGTCGTCGCTCGAAGCAGCAGTAACCAGCAGCAGCAATGGCCACCGCCGCAGTCCTCGCCCCGCACGACGTCCCCACGTCCCTCAACTACTACACCCCGATCGGCACGGAGGAGCCGTACCAGTACGTGCTCGCCCCGCCCGCGGGCAAGGAGCCGAACAACATCGGGCTCGACCCGCGCGACGTGACCGTGCACGATGCGCGCGGCCGCGAGAGCGAGTTCTCGCTCGACACGAACGGGTTCCAGTTCGTCAACTACCCGAGCGTGGAGAAGGAGTTCGACGACGACGAGCGCATCAAGGCGGTGTACTACCCCGAGGTCGAGCAGCTCCTCAAGGACGTCGCCGGCGCGAAGCGCGTCTTCATCTTCGATCACACCCTCAGGTATGTCTGTGTGGGGGCGGGTTGTAGGATAGTTCGCTGACCGGGTCGTTCGGCGAACAGGCGCAAGCCCGACCCCAATGCGGCCCAGGGTCCTACTAATCGCGGCCCGGTGGTACGTCTGCATCCTGACATGGCTACATAGGCGTGCCGCCACTCACACAGAGCCCACAGGAGCGCGTGCACATCGACCAGACGTACAACGCGTCGGTCGAGCGCGTGAAGCATCACCTCCCCGAGGACGCCGCGCGGCTGCTGGAGTCGCGCGTGCGCATCATCAACGTGTGGCGGCCGATCCACCACCCGGTCGCGCACAAGCCGCTCGCGGTGTCCGACTGGCGACACCTCGACGAGAAGGACCTCGTGTCCGTGCACTTCATCTACCCGCACCGCACCGGGAGCACGTACTCCGTGCGCTACAACCCCGCGCACAGGTGGTGGCACCTCGCGGGGCAGACCCCCGATGAGGTCACGCTCATCAAGTGCTACGACTCCGAGACGGACAGGGCGAGGTTGACGCCGCACTCGGCGTTCGCGGACGCCAGTAGCCCCGCGGAGGCGCCGCACCGGGAGTCGATCGAGGTGCGCGCGTTGGTGTTCGATTCGGAGTAGATTTGTCGGTGCGCTCGCAGACGACGAGCGAGTAGAGTGCTATTGGATATCTTGTATGTGCTTGTAGAATAGTCTTGTATGGATTTGTAGTATGCATGGAATAGGATGGCTTGTTTGTCTAATGTCTCTCCCATGGACCGTTCGTCTGCCGATCGTCCTCAGCGGAGATTCGGTGGAACACAGCAGATGCTACAATTTCAGATCGACTTCCCAGTAATCAATACATCTACCCGACTATAAGGATAAACGAACCACAAGAATACACCCGCGCCCCGATCTGATCAGGCTGCAACGGCCTGCTCCGGGCCTGTGCTCTCCAGGCCGTTTGCATACTGGAACTGGCCAGAGTTCTCGTACTGCGAAAAGATACCTCAGCTTACAGACGATGGATCAAGCCTGAGGTACACACCTCCCACATATCAATCGCAACCTGACAGCTCTCCCGAACGACACGGGGAGCATCCTGCCTCTTCATCCACTCCTTGAGATGAGGCAGGACCTCGGGGGTGGCGATGCCACCGAGGGCCTCGGCAGCCTCATGACGAACCATCTCGGACTCATGGGTATCCTCGAGCACCTTGAGAAGAGCGGGGACGGAGTGAGTAGAAAGGAGTTGGCCGAACACGAACGCAATCTCGTGCCTGGGGGTCCGCAATTAGTTTGGATGGCTAGCGTAAAAACTAACAGAGACACGATACGTGCTTGAAGAGGGCACTGTCGTCGCCGAAACCAGACGCAAGCGCGTCGACGGCAGCTGGGGTACCGATATTGCGGAGTGCAAACATCGCGCGGTATCTGTCGAATAGCGGGAGATTCGTGTCGTTCAGGGTATTCCGGAGCTTCAGGATATTCTCCTCCGACGCATCCTCTGGGGCGGCCTTGCCCGCAAGGAGACCGGAGGTCGGTGGTGCCGGGTCGATCGAGGTATACGTCCTGCCACAAAGACAAAAAGATATGATGTTCGGTAACGGGGAGAGAAGGCGTCTAGACGTACTGTTCGGCAGTCTTGGCAGTGGTAGACCAGTGTTTCTCTCCCTCCGCAGAGTGGTCCCACTCGATCTTGGCAAGCGCAATCTCGCAGGTCTCGCGCACGCAGCGCTCGGGGTCGTTCAGGTAACGCTTGAGCATCTCTTTCGAAGAGCTCGCGGAGATGGCACCGAGAGCCTCAGCAGCCTGTGGGCCTAGATTAGACCTTTGCGCCTTCGGTACATGAAGAAGAGAACTCACAGACCTCGTGCCGGACCATCGGATCCTCCTTCTCATCTGCGAGGACGGACTCTAGTATAGGAAGCGCGGTGGTGTTCTTCATCTGCCCTAGACAGTATGCGAGTTCGTGCTTGAGCAGTGCGCTCTCGTCCGCGAAGCCTGGTGGTTCAAGGCAAGACTTTAGCCGAAGGATCCTCCTCGGAGAAGCACTGCATATATGCACGCACCCTTTGAGATGATATTCACCGCATCATTGGTCTTGAGGGCCTTGAGCGTGAACAAGGCTCTGAACCTGTTATGGAGAGGAACTCTGCCAGAGGCGTTGAGCAGGGCGGCCTCGAGGGTAGAGAGCGTGCTGGGATCGATTTCAGCCACCATGGTGAGGGAGAGAGCAGAGATTCGAGATTAGATTGCCCTCGGGACCGCGTAGATCGAAGCCAGAAATTTTGGAGATAAGATCAAACTTCCCTAGACGCCCACTCTCCAGTCGATCAACGCTCGCCTTTCCCTTTGCCTCCGCGCGGGCTGCTCGCTGAATTCTCCATCTAAGCTTGTCTGTATCGCTTTCTGTACTATACATAAACTCTTCTCATCTGCTTGCATAATCTCTTGCCTCGATGCCAAAGTCAAAACGCTCCAAAGTTGGTGAGGCCGACCGCGAACTTGTGTGGGCGCACCGAGACTGACATTGGATTCAGTCTCGCTCACGAAGGTCGCGAAGAAGACAAGGGAAAACAAAAACGCACTCCTTGCAGAGGTACGCACTCTTCCAAAGCATTCGCGTTGTACAAAGCTGACAGTGTCAGGTGCAAGAAAATGCCGACAAATGGCAGTATTGCTGGTTATTCGAGGTGGGGAACATGCGCAATTCTCACCTGAAGACAGTCCGGAAACTGTGGAAAGAGTACGTCTCCTCCCCGTTCCCTTCCCGCCCCATCCTCTTCCTGCCCTCGTCGTACACAGTCCTTATTCCCCGTCTCCTTCTGCAGCACCGCACGACTATTTTTCGGGCGCGGCGCCGTCATGGCCAAAGCCCTCGGCACGACGCCCGAAGAAGAGCACAGACCCGGCCTGCACGCCCTCGCCAAGCAAATAAAAGGCCAAGTGGGACTCTTCTTCACCGACTCGCCCCCAGAGGAGGTCCTCGAGTGGTTCGCGGACTTCCAGCAGCCCGACTTCGCGCGCACGGGCAACCGCGCCGCGCGCACCGTCGTCCTCCCCGCGGGCCCCGTCATGCAGCAGCACGCGCAGCCGCCCGAGCCGTTCCCGCACAACGAGGAGCCGCAGCTGCGGCGGCTGGGCCTGCGGACGCGCATGGAGCGCGGCGTGCCGACGCTCGACATGCCGCATACGGTGTGCGAGAAGGGCAAGGCGCTCACGCCCGAGCAGACGCAGCTGCTGAAGCTCGTGGGCATCAAGATGGTCACGTTCAAGGTCGGGCTGAGGGCGAGGTGGGAGGCGGAGACGGGGCAGGTCACGCAGATCGAGGGGCAGGCGATTGGGGAGGACGAGGCGGAGGGGGCAGCGGAGGAGGACGACGACGACGACGAGATGAGCGAGTGATTGTATGATTCCCTTTTGCTTTTCTGGTTTGCTATCATATCTGCGGTGATATCCTTCGCATACACAGCCCAACTTGGCATCCAACATACAGCATACAAGAAGAAACACATGGCGAACGCCACAAGTTCGTTTCCAAACCCCTTCGTTTCACTCCTCGTCGAACAACAACGCCCTCAACTCGATGCTCTGCCGATGCGGCGCCCCCTCCGGCGTCGCACTGTCCCAGAACGCCGAGTGCGGCGTCAGCCGCGCCCGGTCCGTCTCCGAGTCGTAGCACTTGATGAGCGTGACCTCGCCCGGGGTCTGCTGCGCCAGGTACCACCAGCGGTGCGCGGGGTTGTACCGCACGCTGAACGTCGCGCCCGTGCGGTCTGGGTAGTAGTACTGCACCGGCACCAGGTCGCGCGCGTCCAGCGTCCGCCAGTCCGACACTGCGAGCGGCCGGTGGAAGACCGGGTGCGCGATCGGCCGCCAGACGTTGATCAGCCGCACGCGCGACTGCAGGAGGCGGGGGGCGTCCGCGCCGAGGAGCTGGTAGACGCGCTTGATCGTCGCTTCGTACGTCTGGTCGATGTGCACGCGTTCCTGGAGACGTCGTGTTTAGTTGCTGGGTAATCTGATTTGGGGAGGGAGGATCCTTACCACGGGGCCGCGGCCAACGGTTCGCGGGACCGTCATGTCCTTGTCCTTGTGGCGTCTGCAAGTGCGCTGTGGTCAGCATCCTTCCATTGTTCTCTTGCTCGTGCTCGTGCACCACTCTGAAGATGGGCAGACCTGATGGTGTGGTCAAAGATGACGACCCTCTTCGCGCCCGTCGCCTTCTTGAGCAGCTCCTCTGCCTCCTTGTAGTACACGCCCTTGATGCGCGCCTCGTCCTCGAACTCCGTCTCGGCGCTCTCGTGCGCGAGGAACTGGAAGCCGTGCACGTCGAGCGAGAACTCGGCCTCGCGCCCCCGCGCGTCGTGCACGACGACCGGGTGCGGGTCCTCGCCGAGGTTGTGCTCGAGCCGTCCGGCGGGCGGCGTGAGGTAAATGTAGCGGTAGGCCTCCTCTGAGGGGTCGCCGAGCGGCTTGTAGTAGTTGAGCGTCGTGGAGACGTCGTGCGGCATGGGGAGGACGGCGGCGGCCATGGCGTGCTCCTGTGGTGTGGGCGGGTGCGAAAGGGAGGCGGTGATGTGCTGAACCGTTGAGTGTTTGGGGGTTCTCAGGCCTTTAGGTGCTATATACTTACGTCTGTCCGTGAGACCTAGACGGCAAGACTGACAAGGAAGCTGGGACGGCGGGGCTTGTCAGTGCTTATACTTGCGTCCTATCTGTCAGCAGGGGATAATTTAAGGTGGAGATGGGCAGAAGCGACTCACCGACTCGGCCTTTGTCATACTGTTTGCAGGGACTCTGAGGTGGTGCAGGACCGACCTTTCGCCATGCGAATGGGAGTTCGCGCAATCGTTGTCTTACGCATGGCTGTCTTCGCAAACTATGCTTGCAAGTGGAGGTCATATGGCCAACAGTAGGTCATAGGGTTGTCAGGCAAATGCTAAGACCTAAAGTGGAGGATATAATTTTTCAGTCCATTTACACGGCCCAGCACTTGAGCCCGAAGGCACATCTAGGCCTGCGTCGTCGAAACGTAAGACGAGTTAACGGTTCTGCTTGTACGCAGGGCCGAAGAAGGGGAAAGCTTACCCAGTGCAGGCCCATCTGTGCGATCCAAACTTGAAAGAAAGACGGCTGCTTTTTCAAAGCTCTGTGTTTCACATCGAACAAGTCGACGGCGGACGCGCAGGCGAGTTGGACTGGCCATCGTGGGCCTGAACTTCGATCGTGAGGGACGTCTTCTTCTACTTTATAGTGGGCACGGAGAGGCAGCGAGCAGGTACGCTATTGGTTTTTCCCGGCCAGAGGCTTGTACCACCTTTGGATTTGTTCAGCATGGACGTGCTCTAGCGGCCACAGTCGCGTACAAGTCCGTCAACCAAAAGGTCAAGCATGTCACGTGGCCAGAATGTGACTCGGTAGATGGGCAGACGTTGTAAGGTACTTCAAAGGGAACAAACTGGAAGCTTGGATAGAATCCGAGGTACCTGGTGGTTATAAATCCAGAATAACCTCGACTCCGAGACGGAAGGGCGCGAGGACAGCCCGAAGTCCCTCACGAACAGAAGTGTGACTGGCACGTGACGAGACGTGACGGGACGCGTCGATGATAGCGCCACACGCGTCAGCACGGGAAGCCCTGTTTGGTTCCTGCACTCTTCCCCACCGGCAATTGCTGGTTCTTTTACTCTCTCTGTTCGGCTCACGGACGGAAGCGAATAAGGAAGCCTATTTGGCTCCAGGGACCGCTTCTACACAGAACACGTGTTCCAACTCGTCCTCAGCTGCCTGAAGCTGCCTGCGAACTGGACGATGGGCCATGAAAGAAGCCCCGGAGGTAAGTGTCCCGTAGAATTCTGAGTTCAATCTAGGTCAGCCGTTGGGCACGATCTGGACGATAGACTAACTGACATGTCACTCCACTGTCATGCACCGCGTGATATCGAAGAGTTTCTGTCGTCGGAGCCTTCCTCCCGAAACACAGACGACAGGCATTGAAACTGCACCTTCGACTCCACATGCAAACCTGCCCTGTCTCGTGTTCTGCGTCGCAGACATTCTGGCCATAAAATCTTGAGACCTCTCTATCCGACCAGGTAGTGCGCCCATTGGTCAATCCACACCGGCTTTCTAGGTTTGTCCTCGTACATTTATGGTGCCCGTACGTGGTATGGAAGTATGGAGAATTTCCGGCCATGGATGGGAGGCACGGCGCTTCGATCTCTCCTGTATTCGCTTCCGAGTAAGAAAGAGCCGATGGCTGGAAGCTTCGCTTGACGAACCTTCCTGCCCCGTCTGAGTATATCTCGATCGCCTCATTATCCTGCCCTGCGAGCCGTCCATGCTCGTCCTGTCCCCTCCTCTCCACTTCCTCCCCCAGCGTCGCGACACCTTCGAGCGCACCCCGCAGCTCGCTGAACAACGATGCCTTCCCCCGCCGCTCTAACGTCGGTCTCCGTCCTTGCCCGCCAAGTATTGCTCCCTAACACTCCATGTTCTAGGTACGGCCCGATCTTTGTCGGTGTCATCTTCAACGTCCTTCTGTACGGCATCATGATCACCCAAACATACCTATACTTCAACGTTTACAAAAAGTAGGAGCGTCGACCCTCTCGGCACTTTTCTACTGACCACCTTCAAGGGATCGTCTGTGGATGAAGCTATTCGTGAGTGTTCTATTGCGATTGCCACAGTCTCGCAATGGCTGATGTTCTCCTGCTTTGCGTCGAAGGTCGGCTTGCTTTTCTTATGCGATACCCTCAACACTGCGTTCGACATTGCGTTTCTCTACGTCCCGTTGGTCAACAATTTTGGTTCGTACAACGTCCTATTGATGGCGGGTGATTCTGATACCGTCGAATTTAGGCGATAACACCGCACTTATGTACGCCTCTTGGGGTAAGTCTACCCATTCGGGGATACTTTTCCGTGGCTGATTCGTCGTCCAGTGTTCGCGACCGGTTCGTAGTTCTAAGCGGAATACCCTGTGAGCCATGATGGACGGTGCTAACCTTCCTTCCTTCTCCTGTTTGCCTGTAGACCCCGTAATGACGGTGAGCCTTTGACTTACACAGCTGCGAGTATCATCTGATCTACCAGTAGGCACTTATTGGAAGCCTTGTGCAATGTTTCTTCGCCTGGCGGGTGAAAGTCCTGACAAATAGCTTGCCCGCGGTGTTTTTCATAGCTATGTGTGCTATCGTCCAGTTCTGTAAGTCGTTGATAATGCGTCCCACGCCATACTCAACTTCGTTCTAGGTGGTGGCCTTGGAACCTCCATCGCTGTTGGCATGATCCCAGAATTTATTCACTTCCAGAAGTTCGAAGTCATTGTCATCATCTGGCTCGCCTTCTCCGCGGTCGCTGACTGTTCAATTACCGCCGCTCTTGTTTGGCATCTTGTGCGTGGTTTATTTGCCGAGCTGGATGCGTCCTTATCTGACGGACGGACATCAGCGTAAGCACAAGACGGGATTTGTTGCTACAGACGACATCGTGAACCGAATCATCCGACGTAAGTCGTCCTATGATTCATTTGCGCATGCTAGCTCATATCTAGTATACTTTAGTCACCGTTCAGACTGGACTCATCACCGCTGTATGCGCCCTCGTGGACTTGATTTTATTCCTGGTTACGGTCAGTCTTAGTATTCACGGCATGTCCTCTTCGCTTACACCTTTCAATAGCCGGCTGGACTTCACCTCCTCTTCAATCTTCCTCTGTCGAAGCTCTACACCAACTCGCTCATGTCCAGTCTGAACTCTCGGTCAGGGTGGAGATATGGCAGTGGACACGGCGACTCCACCTCAGATGATGTAAACCGCACTGATCATGGCCGTCATATGAATGTCCGAAGTGAGACCGGGAGGCGTGTCAGCATGATGGTATGTGTGAAGCGTACTGTGTTGTATCGTGTCTAAATATTCCTGGAGCAGCCCCCCAATCAAGTTTACATCGACGTCGAATCGCACGAAATGGTTGACGTACTTGACGCCAAGATGCTTCCGGCGGGCGCTGCCATCGCGAGCATACCAACCAAGCAATTCAACGAGAAGGCGGGGAAGCTAACTCCTCACAGTGGTTCTGATTCATTCTGAACCGTGGCGAAGCTATATTCGCGGATGAGTCGTCATGGCTTCTGCGAGTGTATCCTTAGCAGTACGTCTGTATTCTTTACTACTTTGCGTTACCTTCTTGCATGTTGAGCGCGCCGTTGTAAGTATTCTGATGTAGCAACTATCTGTATTCGATTTCAAAAACTGCGGTGGCATTCTGATGTCCAATAATCAAATTCAAATGCAAGCCTCCACCGAACCGAGTGGTTGGTACGAGGATTGCTGTGTTCTGGTTTCTGGATAATCTCATTTTGCACGAGGTGAGGTTCCATCATTCTCCATCACGCGATATGAAATCATGGCCTCTGACGATGGGGCTCAACTCGGCCGACCACTAGCCCGAGTAAAACTTGTTCGATGCTCCGCATTGAGCGACAGCGGACCAGAGCTGACCCTGTTCGTGTTTTGCCGGCACCGATCAGATTACTCGCTGTCATCGTTAACTTTCATGCTCTGTATCATGAGGTATGGGTCGTATGGCTTTCGGGGCTCTGGACTTCTTACGCACCGTAGAGAAGTCAGCGTTCTAGCATTTCCACGGCCGTTCTTCCCGTGATGGCAGAAATAACGGTCACCAGAAGCTTTTTGTCGGCTCGGGCGTGAAGGTCGTCGAGAACGCCATTTTGACAAATGCGCTGGGAGGCATCCTAACAGAACGCATACCAATCTGCTGGTCGACGGCTATTTCGTTGCGTTTTAGGGCACTAGGAACCATGGGGATTGAGGTGCGACGGTGATCCTGGAACGCTGGGAAGCATCACGTGTTTGATGCCAGCGGAATGGACTCGGTGGGAACGTCCGACGTGGACTTCAGCGGGCGCCGTGGTGGAGTAAGTACCGTTCGGTTCCTTGGCGTACGCCGTGGCCCTCTCCCCTGAACGAACTGTGGACTAATTTTTATGCTTGGTTTCAGTTTGGTTTCGCATATAGTTACACGGCTAGGTGACGCCAGCAGCGGCGCTTGGCGCGGGACCCCGAACTCTCCCCGATTCGCTCTCGACAAATTCACCCTGGACCACGCGTACTGAAACAGGTCATGAATGGTGTTGTGTCGATCCTCAAGCTCAAGCGACGCGATGGGTCCAATGATTTGCGTCGGGGCCACGCTGTATCTGAACTTGGTATCTGCGGCGAGTAACCGTCAATCCCTGGGGCCTGGCCGCGGCAGCCGCGCATAGCCGCGGTTGTACCCGCGGTTGCCGTGCGGTCTGAGGCAGCTTGCTTCGGGAAACTTGCTGGAAACCTGTCATCGTGGACGGGCGGTGAGTACAGAATGGAGGACTGACGGCAGCACCTGATGCTCCCGCCTGGTGTCAAGAGTTCTTAGACTTTGTACCCGTGAATGCCGTTCGCGGTTTACTGATTCGGAACAACCCTCCTTATTGGCCGAGGAGTTCTTCTGGTGCTTCGGGCGCTCCAATAGCCTTGCGTAACAACGGCCTTGCTCTGTTAAGGAAGGGTGCTCCCCGACATCAGACTTTCAGATTTCCTTCGGCGCCTCGCCGGTCCCAAGTTCTGCCGGAAGTGAGAAGAGCCTATTTTGTGCTTAGGGGAGGGTCCAGGAAGGTAAGTGCACACTATGCACGGCATTTGGAGCGGGGCCGGCAACTGAAACAGTACTTAGTGGGCCAGGTGGAGGGTCGAGGTCCAGTCCGTCTCCGCGGATGAGCGTTTGGGCGACCGCGTGGAGGACTTTCAGCGGGCAAGGGCAGGAAGTCAGACTCAATGTTGGAACAGACAGCCTGGCGGCGATTACTTGGCAGGTGCAATGGGCGTGGGTGCGTTTACGAATCGATCTCTATCCGCGTCGGCTGCGAGTGAGAACGTCGACAGGTGCCCGTTACGTGACCGCGGACGCTCGAAGACACAGTCGCGCTCACGCAGTCAAAGGGAGAAGCGTTCTGCCGGCAGTTCACTGTTCCTTAGATCCGCGCCATCGCGAGTGGGGCACGTAGTTGCCCTCGTCGTCGTCGGGTCGCGCCCCCCGGGGAGGTCGGTCTGTGGGTATAATTTGGCCGGGGGCCCAAGTTATCTTCGAGTCTTGCCCTCCCCCGTCCTTCGTCCTCCGTCCTCTGTTCACCTCGTCCCTGCCTAGCGCTTGCGCCTGTGCTTGTTCGGCGACACTGGCACTCACACGCGCGCGTCTTCCTTAGCCTTTCTGTTGTAACAGGTTGCCAACCGCACCGCACACGCGCCGGTCTGCAAGATGTCTAACCCTGCACAGGATATGTGAGTGCCAGTTAACGTTATTGATGTCATCCCTAGCTGAGCGCGCACGCATCTCTGCCTCTACCCCTGCCTCTACCTCCAGCTATGGCCCGATCTTCATCGGCGTGGTGTTCAACATTCTGTTGTATGGGATGATGATCACGCAGACGTACCTGTACTTCAACATATACAGCCGGTGAGTGACCATTTGATCGCTGGTCTTGGGTTTGGAGAGCGTGTCCTGACTGACCAGCGGGACCAGTGACCGGCTATGGATAAAGCTGCTCGTACGTTCATTTGCTGTTTTGCCCCGCACCTTTTGGTTGTCATGTCGCGGTCCGAGGCGTCTGACTGACTGGTCGGCGTCAAGGTGGCCTCATTGTTCGTGTGCGATACTGTCAACACGGGGTTCGACATCGGGTTTTTGTACGAGTCGCTTATTAATGGCTTCGGTGAGTGCGATGGTGCTTGGAACTACGTGGCGAAGAAGTGCTCAGTGGTGCGTTGTGCATAGGAGACGCCGATGCAGTTACCCGTGCTACCTGGGGTGAGTCCGAATTATGTTACTGGTAGATGGGAAGCTGTACTAACGACCGTGCGTTGCTAGTCTTTGCGACGGGTATGTTGGCATATGTCCTGAACTGTCCTGTTACATCCTCTGAACCAAGTCTGTCTCGCGCTACAAAGACCCTGTGATGACGGTGAGGCAGTTTTGCCATCACATCCATTTCTAGACTTCGTTGGCTGAAGCAGTTTTGTATAGGCAATTATCGCCGCGTTCACGCAGCTGTTCTTCGCATGGCGCGTGAAGGTCTTGACCGGTAACTACTTCGCGGTCTGCGCCATAGTGCTTGCTGCCTTTGCCCAGTTTTGTACGTCGACGTTCTCGTTCTATGGGACTCTAGGCACTGATCAGACTTGCATGCTGCAGGCGGCGGGCTGGGTACATCCATCGCGGTGGGCATGATTCCAGAGTTCGCCCAGTTCATGCGGTTCAAGGTCATCGTCATCATCTGGCTCGCATTCTCCGCCGTTGCCGACGTTCTGATCACTGGGGCGCTCGTCTGGCATTTGGTGCGTCCAGTGACAGGAGATTGGCCGCTCTGATGCGACGTGTCCCTGACTTCTCCCCGATTCGCATTCATGCAGCGGAAAAACAAAACAGGGATGTCGATTACGGACCACCTCATCGACAAAATCATCCGCAGTGAGTCCCTGGAACCATTTATTCTGATTTGGAAGGAGGTCGTTATTGACCATCGGCTCGGGCCTTCCGTCTCTTCTCTTCTTTTCCCACCGACGTAGTGACCGTCCAAACTGGTTTGGTGACGGCGGTCTGTGCTGTCATTGATCTAATCCTCTTCCTGCTCATTGTAAGTTGCCTCCCCCCGAGCGTCGGCGTCGTTGCCTTCGCCACGCATATGCCCGTTTCTGATGCCGTTTCCGCCCCCGGACTCTCTAGCCCTCCGGATGGCATCTTCTGTTCAACTTGCCCCTTTCGAAGCTGTACACAAACTCGCTCCTATCAAGCTTAAACTCGCGACGCGGATGGAAGTATGATACCAGCGACATGGTCAGCGCCTCCCAACATCCGGACCTTCCTGGGAGCGGACAGCGGGCTAGGAACGTCCAGGTGAACGTTCTCCGCAGCGAAGCTGGACGACGGGTGAGTCTTCCATTCTCTCTCCTCCCCGCAGGCCCCCCATCCCCACGCACACACCCGTTCTTCTGCCGCTCCCTCGCACACGCCCCCTTCATCTTATGTGCTGGATGCTAACACGTGAATGCTGCAGACCATGCCACAGCAAATTTATATTGACGTCGAGTCACACGAGATGGTCGACGTCCAAGACGTGAAGGGGGGGACGCATTATTCGAGTCCCAAGCTCGTTCATCCCCGACTCGAAGGCGATGTCGACCATCTCGGAGGGGCCGAAGTCTCACTCGGACTCGCGGGGGGGTTCGGAGTTGTCTGTGTGAAGTCGCATTGCATGTTGTCGTAGTACGTTTGTCTACCTATCGCTCTCTTTGCGCACTGGATAGATTTCATATAGCTGGATCGGATGGACTCTTGCGCCGATGCTCGTTGCCATATCGCTCGTTTTAGTCTTCTTGACACCTTTGAACTAGATCTCTCCTGGAGGGTAGTAAACGAATACCTAAAGCTATTGTATTTTTATCCGTTGCTCGTCGACCATAATACGTGCCTGTAATCAGTCTAGAAGTCGTAGTTACATAAATCCCTGCCTCACCGCTGGTTGCGCAATACAGACTTCCGAGGGCCTTGTCGCATGGTTAGTCTCAGTTCGGAAGGCGACAACCTCGCGACTGCGAGGTATTTGTGGCGATAATGGAGCGTATGCGACGGACTTGTATTGTACTCGCGTATAAACAATGTATGATATCCGGGGGTATGTATGCAGTGCAAGACCAAACAAGGAGCGAATGTGTGAAATGAACGTGGTACAGCAGTGTTCTAATCGAACCGGAAGCGTGTCCTTGGTGAGATGTCCGTACCAACAAGGCAACGCTGTCCTCCCCTCTATTTATGAATGTTCATGTATTGGCGGGCCTTCAGCAGTGCGAACGCACATTCATCTTGTGGGAACGCATCGACTACTGTCGGTGGTGACAGCATACCCGGGCATGCACCGGCGTACGACGCAGGAGCCATACATGCAGGACACATCCGCGACACCGGGGAGAGCGGTGCAGTCGACGCCCCGCGGCGAGAAGGAGTCGAAGGGCGTCATACACCCGCCGCCTGCACAGGAAGATCGTCAGCCTTGCTCAACCTCACTCGGCATCCACCGAAGAGCCGAGAGAGAACGAAGACGAGTGAGACGGATACGCACAACTTTCGAGCTCGTGTTTGACGTCGATGCAGTCCCACGGCTCGCTCACCTGGCCCCGCTGCTCGAAGATCCCGCAGGGCGTAAACCCGCGCGGACACATCCGGCGCCGGTTCGCGACCCTGTCGAACGGGGATGCGGAGCGACGCCTTTGAGAGTCGCCCAAGCCAACGCTCGGGCTGGGACAGGAGGACGCGCACAGGCCGTTGCACACGGAGTATGGCGACTCGCAGACACAGTCGCCGCCCTGCGGGGAGACGGTGAAGCCGTTGCTGCACGTGTACGAGCAGGGGTTGCTGAGCTCGCAGGCCGGGACCGCGCCGTCGGGGTACTCGCATATCGAGCCGTACGTTGTGAGCTGTTTGCGCGCAAGGGGAATGGTTAGATTTCGGTGCTGGATAGTCGTAGTATCCAGGCCTAAAGCTCAAGAGCTCACCTGGTTGATTAGGGCGGTACTGATCATACTATCCCCGAGGGCGCTGACAGCCTGTAGCGGTCGTATGAACACGCCGGTCACAATGCATCACCTCGCGAAAGTACTCACTGCCACAAAAGCCGGGACGCTCTGTAGAAGGTCCGGTACATTCGAAATGCACGCGCAAACGTCTAAAGGCAGCAAAAGAGGTGAGTATCCAGCGAGTGCGGCCTTGGCTAGTCAACGCATGCGCACCGACGTATCCGAAAGTCACGAATCCTCCTGCGCTAGGGAACCAGACCTCGAATGGCCCGTCAAGCACAGCGCAGGTGTCGCTCGAAGTGCGACGACTCAGCCCCGCAAACGACGTCCGGGACTGTGCGGAAACAGGAGCCAGCCCAGCAAGGACACCGAGTACACTGAGCGCGAGATAGGCCCGCATGTCGGGGCAGGAGACGACGGATGAGTGATGGTGAGCGGCTCTGCGAGAGGCTACGGTCCGTGGAGGGGACCAGAGGGAAACACTCTGTTGCTGGAGAGGAGGGACACTGGTATTATCGGAGCAAAATGGAGGCATAATTTACCTTAAGTACCCAGGTGAAACAACCTGTCAGAAATCGTTTGTCCGGCCTGTCACAAGCTGTAAGTGGCGTCGGATGTTGCGGTTCGGGGGCCGGAGCAGGCAGAAATAAGTAGTGCATGTCCGAGTGCCTGGCGCTCGAACGTCAACGGTCTGGAAAAGCGACAGACACGGCGGGCAGGGGCGGATACTGCAGACTGGAATAGGCCTGTAAAATGGCCGGGACTGGTCTCCTGCCGCAGACATACTCCGGACCTGAATTTTCAAAAGCGCTCATCAACAAAAGAACAATGCAACCTTGTCATCGGTAACAAGCGAGTAAGTATCGATTGTTATCGGTTCTATATGGCGCTTTCCCAAAATCGCAGATCGGAATATGACTGTGGCAGGAGACCATTCTCGGTCCTGTTACAGCCAGATTCCGGGTGGCGGTATCCGCCATTGCCCGTCGTGAGAGGCCTGCACGATAAGTAGCGGCACCGTGCATGGTAGAAGCTCTTGTCGTAAGTTACTAAGTATGATTCATTATTCAACATGGCTGCACCTGCTGGAAGTTGTTTAAAAAACCAACGGACTGGGGGGGGCATTAAGGCCGATCGAGGGGGTGTTGAATATAGGGCGACCCGCAAGTGGCAAGCGGCCGTCCACAAATTTATACTAAACCTGCCCATTCTTGCACTCAAACATACCTACACTGCTCTCATGCTTTCGAACATATTGAGTTTGAAGAATTACGCACCAGCCAATACCACGAGGATTCTATCTTGCATCTGGGTGGAGATGATACATAGTTCCGGGCGCCGGAATGCATTCGATGGCTGCCAGTGGACTAGTACGTGGATCCATACTGGATCTATAATGTGCTTCGGCTCGAGTGCGACCGGTTCCCTTAGAGGAGAGCTGACATATGGAATAGAAAAGGCAGGATAGCGTAGGGATGTAAGCTCGAAGTACTTAAGTTCCAACAAGCACACAGCGCCTTGGCTCCGAGTCGGCGCTCGCCAGGGCGTTCAAGCTTGAAGTTGATGGCATTCGACTGTGTTCGCGTTCTGCGCACTCAGACTGCCGCCGCCTCCAGCCCGGCTGAGCGTCCTTCGATTTTGCAATTTGCCGGAGTATTCGCAATGCTAGTCAACGCGATATGCCATGTCCATTTTGCCCTGTTGGCAGTCTTCGTCAAGTCCTTGCTGGAACCGCCGCGTTAAGTAAGTTTAGTGACTAGTCCGCCGAATCACCTTGTCCTTCCATATCCTATCATAATCCCCTCAGGACATAACACGTTGTACAGGTCGACAAGATGAGGACACGCTTGCTCCCATTTGCCCTCGCTAGGATAGTGTTGTTCGTTGCACACTTCACTGCGACTTTGAACCCGGCTCGAGCTGTCAATCCAGCAGACGATCCGAACAGGGTGCCCAGCCCCCCCATCCTGCAGCCGAACCATGAGGTTGAATGGCAAGCTCTCGAAGTTCAAACCGTAACCTGGTGAGAATACAACGGCCCTACTACTGAATTCGTACCTAGACGAAGCTAACGGTGGACGCTCACAGGGACACTACGGGCCTCAACGTAACTGGCCTAAACGGGACGATCCTCCTGGGTTTCGTGCGCCCAGACACGACTAGATTCGTGTATCAAGGTACGCGGCTATTCTAGTCGCAGAAGCAGCGTACAGTACAATGCTCACGCTCACGCCCGTTTCCGCGTGTACATACAGCCCAGCCAATTGCCCAGAACTTCGCGCTGGAAGACGAGGCGGTCAACATCATCCTCCCGGATGTGCCTACGGGCGACCGTTACTTCCTCATTCGTGAGTCGCTGTCGCCGTGCCGTTCGAACCCGTTCGGTGCGTTTTGCTCTGACCAAGGGCTCTATCTATCTTCGCAGTGCTCGGCGACATGAACAACACGAGCCCCCTGTTCAGCATCGCGGGCACGGACCAGAATAACACCACGACTACGGCCCCGCCGTCCACCATCCCAGTACAAACGATCATGACGCGGTCCGCGACCATTACGCGTACGGACGTCGTCTCGACGGTCGGCGGACCTTCAACCTCAGCCGCTCCCTCTACTACGACTCGGAGCCTGACAACGTCCTTGGAGCCTTCCGGGAGCGGCGTTCCAAATGGCTCCGTCGCGTTGGGCACTGGCGATACCGTGACATTCGTATTTTGGAGGAAAATGCTGCTCGTACTACTCGGGCTTCTCCTTGTGCGTTAGCTGCACCTGTATTTTCCATACAGTTCGGATATATTCCCGTGCCTTGTTCACTGTGCTACATGATTATGGCTATGGCATCGTAACGCTCAAAACATATGCACGCCCAAAAAGAATGTGGACTGAGCCGAAGAACCCGAAGTGCATTAAGGGGGAATCGAACCCCCGGCGGGTCGATGGCAACGACCCAGGTTACCACTACCCCATTAATGCATACGAACTGGGGTTACGAATAGGATTCTGCATTGACAGCGAGCCGAGTCCCGACAGCCTGCGCCAAACTTTGATGTGGTCCGTGCGCGAGTCGGGGCCCAGTATATAAGCCTCGGCCAGACATGGTTGATTCCTCACCACTCTGGCCTTTTGGCTTAGATCAAGTGTAGTATCTGTTCTTAATAGTTTAACCACTATTATGGAGGCACCGCCTCCATTATTGGTTATCTAATTTTTGCCGCCCTTGTCCCCCGAGCTCTGCTTGCAACTCGGGGGCGCGATGACCTTGCCACTGCACTGCCGGCTTGCGTCGTCGGGGGATCCTCCTTTTTCTTTTTGGGGCACTTTTGGGACTGGTCACTCGACCAGGAGCTCAGTGTTTCAAATGGATGAGGGAAGGTCCAGATCCTTGACTGGTTTTGTTGTTGTTGTCGTCTGCTGTTGTTTCGTGTTCTCTCTGGCTGGTTGTGTCGAAGCGTATATGATGAGAGCTGTTCCTGTCGTTCACTGCAGTATGGAATGGTGCGGGGTGCACAGTGCATGTATGCTATAAATTATTCCTTTTCTACGCCAATGCTGGTGGTGAAAACCAATGATGTTCCATGCACGTTCATGTACACAATTGAAGTCCAAATGACAGAAAACAATGCAATGATTCCACCCAATACATAAAAGTTTTACATGAGCTTGCCGTTCGTATAGCTGCTAGAAACCGGAGATCCATGTCCACCACCCTTCTTAAATGCCTTCCTTGTTGCGAAAAGCACACTGTCCAAGAGAGAGGCAACGGTAAGCACTCCTCCAACGATGGCGCATGTCCTGGTTTCGCGAAGCATCAGTATCAGCAGTGATAAACCAAACCACCAGGAAAGGACGCACGAGGTGAGGAAGTGGGCAAATGACTGTCGTGTCTCGACATGGCGGATGAGCAGGGGCGAGATCTCGTAGTTGAAGAACGCGCCAGGAATGCCGCCGTTCCCGTGGGCGATGTGGAGACCAGCCGGAGAGTTCTCCATAGGGCCCTTGTCGAGATCGCGCTCGAAGTGCGTCGCGCTGTACTGGTGCGTGCCGACCTATGACGGACCGCGTCAACGCTCAGAGCTTCCCGCGGCAGCGTTTCAAGTTAGAACCCGGCACGCACCTTCCTGCCGTCGATCGTCTGGAACTGCGTCGAGACAACCTTCAAGAAATACTGGAACATGTATTGCTGCTTGATGGTCTGCAGCGCGCGGTCAGCCACCCTACTCACAAACTTCCTCGAAAGCACGCACCCTGCCCTGTGTGCCGTCGAGCGGGTTCGCGTCGATGCCCATGCGGGCCTTGAGCTCCCTGCCGAGGCGCGCCCTGCTCGGGTCGTACTCGTCGTCGTTCTCGAACGCGAACTGGTGGATCTCGTGCGTGAAGTCGTGCCGGTTCCCGTCCGTGCGCAGGTACGGCACGAGCTCGTACAGGTTGTGCGCGCTCGTGCGGAACGAGCGGCCGGGCGAGAGGTGGATGTTGCCCACGACCTTGTTCACGCGCACGCGCCCCGCGATGTTGCAGCCCTCGTGCGCCTGCTCCTTCAGCTTCTCCGACCAGCCCTCCTTGACGCACTGTGGGGAAGAAAAGGAGCGTGGGGAGGTGGCGGTCAGGACGCGCTTCGCTGCGAGCACCCTGCCATGCACACGCGCCGGCACGGGTGCATAGAGGTCAGGAGAGGACACGTACTTGCTCGATCGAGTCTGGCCGGTTGAAGCTCCATCCCCTGTTCACATACGCCTGCCGGACCTCGTCGCAGGTCTGACAGCAGCCGCTTTCGGGCTCGACACCGCCGTAGCAGGACCCACAGTAGCCGTTCTGGCGCTGCTCGTTGAGCCTGTCGAGGTCGTTTTGGAGATCGGTGATGGTCGCGTGCTCGACGGGCTTGCCATGTTCGTCGAGGCGAGTCTTGAGGATGTTATGTGTGATATCGCTTTGCGTCTCTCCGGAGATGTCCATGACGTCAAGGCTGAGCACTTATGGGGAGGAAAACAGTTAGCATCTATTGGCGTGTTTCCACCGCCGTGGATGAACGTCACGATGCAGTGGGACGTGATGCACCCTAAGCACCCAATCCACTGATGCGAGAGGACTGAGAGAGAATGGGAGACACTCACGGTAGCATGGCACACGGGGGAAAGTGATATTCATGTTCGCCGTGAGCTTCTCGCCCCTGCTCCGGTCGACGACGATGGACGTGTCGACATTGACGCGGCGGTAGTCGAAGAACTCGATGGAGGTAAAAGATAGGATGATCGCCGCCGCGATAATGGTCACTTCATATGTGCGGCCATCCAGGGTTAGACTCGCGACGTCACGGAATGGTGAGCTGTCGGTGCGGACAGGTACTCACAGAGCGCTCCGGTGCGTGTCTTGACCTTGACGTCCTCCGTCGTCTGCGCGCACAGTCAGGACACAGCTCCACGCCTTGCATCGCTGGCGACTGCGTAGCCGAGGCAAATCGCGAGACGCATGGTGCTCACCTTGCCGAAGGCGTCGACGCCCTTGAGGGCGCTGAGGAAGCCCTTGGCCATGGTGTCCCGCAGTCAAAGAATCCGAATAACCTAGAAGAGAAGAAAGCCGAGGAGAAGGAGGGCGCAGAGGGCGGCCTGGCCTCCCTGTCGAACGGGATGGTGGTGGTGGTGAGGAGGGAAGTTGTTGTGAAGGTGGACGATGCGGCGCGCGGGTGCTCGAGTCCGGACTCCGCCACTGGCACGGCAAATATGAGGCGCGTGCGAGATGGGCGACTGCTCTCGAGCTGACGTGTCATAGCCACATGATCGCGCTTCTCCTCTGCTCTCGGCCTCGCGCGCGTGCGTCGCCCGCCGACCATCCTCCAGGAATTAGCCGTACATATCTTCCTAGCCTACTCTACAGGTGGTAACGTACATAAGGCGCGAGGCACCGAGAAGACCCCGGGCGCGCGGTATCTGAGGGAGGTCGATGCTATGGTTGCGACGCAATCCTATCTACGCCTTGCTTTACCTTGCCAAGCAGGTTCCGGACGCCATCTTTGATGCCCTCTGTCTGCAAGCTCACACCCTCGCCGCTTGTCCTGTAGACCCCTGGAGAAGCCCCGCCGAGACTCACGTTCACACCCCCGAGGTTGAGGTTGAGTGAAGGCATGTTGTTTGCGGAGCCCGGCGGGGGCTCGTACACCGACGCGGGGAAATTCGAAGCGGCAGCGCGGACCATGTCCAAGAAGCTTCACGACGCGACATCAGTGCGTGCACTTCGATCAATCTCGAGGGACAGCGTTACCTGGAGGAGTTGTGGATGCAGGTTCCTCCGAGCAGGAGACGCGTTCCGGCTGCCGCGGAAGGTCCGCCGGACGTTGCTTCTTGGTTCAACATTGCGACGACTCGTGCTTCAGTGTACGTCGTTCCACCAATCATGAAGATGATGACGTCTCCCGGACTGCCGACACAAGGTCAAGGTCAATCTCGGACTTCGGAGGGAAGTCATGTAACGTACCGCTGCAGACCTGCATTGGGTCCCGCACCGTCCAGGAAAGGATGTGTGGTGTCTCGGAGTCGGCCTTTGAACAAGTTCTCCAGCGTCTGGGCCAAATGCGGTGCATGCTGCATGTACACGTTCTCCACGCCCTTCAAGCCCTTCAGCGCAGATCGGCCTTTGGCGAAGAGCCCTTCAGCCGTGAAAAGGTCTTCTTGTCGTTGGTCAGAGCCCGCGATGTTCAAAACGACATACACTAGCTGGCAGATACGTCAACTCTTGAACACAGAGCTTAACGAACCTGACACGCACCCGTGCGTCTTCCCGCGACACACCATTCTCAAGCATCAGGTTTATGAGCGAAGCAACGTTCTGCGCCTGCGTCTTCTGGTATCCGCAACGCGTACAGCATCGCCAGCCGCAGCTTATTCCAAGGTTGGATCGCCGCATTAGTGATCAGCGCCTGCACGCTCTGCAGTCCCAAACAGCCCCATTAGCACATCTTCTCCCTCTGTTTGCCTTTGACGTAAATGCGACTCACCCTCAGATCCGCCCCGGAGCCCGTCGCAAGCCCCTGCTCGACCTCCCCCAGCTCGAGGAGCTTGTCACGCTCGACAAGACGGCTGAGCTCGCCGACGATCGCGACGTGCTTGCTCACGTTCCCGCCGAGCTTCCGGAACTCGGGGTACTCCTCCACGAAGCGCTTCATGTCGGAGATGGACTGGATCTGCGCGGGGTTGTGCGCGAGCGAGTGCGACTGGTACGACTGCACGTACGACTTGAGCGCAGTCCCGAGGTCCCCGAACGTCGCCAGGTGGTGCGCCTGGAAGAACGGGTCCGTCCCGGGGTCAGCGTCACCTCCTGCTCCGTGCGCATGCGGACGTGTGCGGACGTGTGTGTTCTGTCATCAGCACTTCTTCGAATGAATCAAGGGAAGGCACGGGAGGCGAACCTTGAGTTCCGGCCGGATGTCCGGGACCAGAGACAGGTCGACGCGGCCGTTCTGAATCCCGAGCAGCTCGTGCACCATCGCCTGGTACGTCCACTGCGAGAGTATGGGGGTGACCGGGTCGCCGCGCCTGTCGAGGATGAGGAGCAGTGGCGGGACCTGCGTCAGGCGGAAGTCGAACAGCTGCTGTTCGGACTGTATCCGGTGCTGTTCGCGCGTCCGTCCGCCAGCGTTAGTTGCCTCCCGCGATTCGAGAATCAAAACGGGGGCGTACGCACCTGGACCTCGACGCCGAGCTTCTTCGCCATGGGGCTCGACTTCTCGTACCTGATGACGGGCTTCTTCTTCAAGCTCAACAGCGCAGCGGTCACGCCCTGGATGGCACGCTCGAGCGCGCTGGGGTCCCATGTATTCGGCGAGCTGCCGTAGAGCGGGCGCGAGGAGGTGGGTGTGTGATTGAGCGAGAAGAGGGAGGGCAAGATGGGGGCGAAGTCTGCAAAGTATTCCTTGAGGGCGCGCGTGAGGCAAAGGTCAATGACGTACACGAAACACGTCGGAAGTAGACTTAGAGAGAGCGGTCGCGCGCTATGGGCTCGCGCCTGTGGTGTTGACCGCAGGGGCGGGAGGGGGCAGGGTGGAGAGACAGGATGGTACGATGCGGAGGGGACTAACCTGAACTTCGCGGACGACCTCGTACTCGTCCACGTCCGCGAGGCGTTCAATGGCAGTCTTGCTGAGAATGTTGCTGAAGTCTTCAAGCGCATACACCCAGCCCGAGATGAGCTCGAGATGCGGAACGAAGAGCGAAGGAAGACGCTCACTGACAGAGGTAGTATTCTCCGTACTTCGGCTCGCGCAACTCGGCGGAGAGGGCCTCGAAGCTGTCCTCGCTGGGCTGGAGGAAGCAGATGCACTTCATGTGAGGCATGCGATCGCGCTTCTTGTTGTCGATCTTGTCCGTCAGGTAGACTTGGTGCGACAGGAGGGTCGACTGCGTCGCGGACAGGGACACGATGGGTGTCTGCAAGTGAATGCACATAAGAACCACCTGCCCTGACGATGCGCGACGGGTGAGAGCGACGTACGGTATGATTATCCAGCAACAGGACCTTCATTGAAGCTGGCGTCGACACCATCTTTGAGATGTAGGTCTCTACAGCCTTCACGACGTCCATGGCGCGACTTTTGGGACCCGGCCAAGGGGAACAAGATGGTAAATGTGCTCTGTTTGGTGGATTCTCCCTCTTCCGTCGTCGCTGCCAGCTTTATCTGTCTAGGTGTAACCAGGTAGGTGGGAAGAGAAGATGGGGGTGAGTAGACAAGTGCCGAGCGTAGCCTGAGGAAGATGCGTTTCGGCGCGACTGTATGTGCTCCGGCACTTGTGGCGGCGCGCCCATCGTGTAAAACCCCCCATGACGTCCTTTCTTCTTTGACCATCACCACCAGCTGTTGCTTTCCAGCTATTTCTGTGTTCAAGGGCCGTCTTCCTGGTCTGACGGTACCAAGTTGGCCCCGAACAACACGCAATGGCCTCGGCTTCCGCAACACAAGAATCCGAACCCCACGCGTTCGTCAAAGAAGAGCTCTCTCGCGCTCTCAACGAGCAGTCATTTGGGATTACGAGCCATGAGATTGTGTCGTCCACGCCATTGAAGGCGGCAGCGAGGGTGGTACTATTGGAAGGCGACACTATTTTGTTGTCTTTATCGAGCAGGGGTTTCCAGGTGCGCATGTTTTGACTCCTGTTTGACACTCCGTACGAACGCAGCTTCTAGCTTCACAGCCTTAACGAGTCTCCAACGGATCCCAACTTGGATGCAGAACTTGTTTTTGAAACCCTTGAGCAACTCCTGCAATCTGTCAGTCTACAATACGATGCCGCACGGCGAAGTGCACTCATTGCGAAGCTTGATGCCCTCGCTTCTCCGCAACCTTGAGGTAGGTCTTGTTACTGTTTTGACGTCCTACTGCAGTAAGCCTCTAAGTTGTCAACCAGCATCCCATGCCTTTCGGCAGTGCACAAAGCAAATCTAATGCTACATTCAACTCTGTAACGTCAATCGCACAAGTGTACACGTACAAGACATATCTCCAGCACTAACTTCCTACTCTATCAAAGATCGTAAACCTGGAACTTGCCCGTTTCCTTCCTTCTTTTCAACGCCTCTCGGTATGTCTCGTCGGTGAACACGAACTTGGCAGAGCCTGTTCTCGCCTTCTGTATGGTATCGTTGATCCACGCCCGCTCCTCGTAGTTGCGCACGCAGTTTGCCCACCATCTGTCCATGCTGCTCACGAGGATGTCGCTGCGGAGAATGTTGTTCCCGCTTTGCTCGGAGAGCATGAACAACAAGAAACCGGCGTTGTACCGCTCCAATCCGAACTCGGACAAGCACTTCAGGATACGGGATATACGGAGGTTGTTGTGTGGTGCGCCTGCATTATCATGTTAGTTGGTGGAGGATGATGCGATTGGATTGGGGGCACGTACGAGCGAGGTTGAAGTATCTGTCTTGCCAGTCTTGGGCGCGACGGAGTTCTCCCGTCTCTTTGGAGACTAGCTCCATCCCGTAGAAGCCGAGCATGATCTCGTACGAACGCTCGATGCGTTCGATGATCTTTGGGTCCGCCTTCATCGCCTCGATCTCATGCTTTTGCAAAGGTTGTGCTTCATAGTTCATTCCATACTCTTGCAGGGGAAACCTGTGACAGTCTCTCACTCTCGCATTCGGGTGGCAGGACAGAGGTGCAGGTACGTACAACCATTGGATGTAGCCATGCTTGTACTCGAGCTTGTCGTAGTCCGTCTTCCACCTGTTGGAATGTCTGCTCTAGCACGGGACAGCACGGAAAGCTGTATGCCTTACTGCTCGTGAAGGTCATCGATCAAGAGGTTGTCCGGCCTGCAGCGCTCTTTGTTGGAATAGAACAGGAGATTCGACTTCATTGAAGGGTCGTCCGGGACATTGGGATATTGGTCCAAAAACTCGCGAATATCTCTAGGAAGGGACATGGTATGTAGGCAAGATCTTGAAGCAAGCACTGGATTCCTGCCATTCCCCCCAGCAAGGTTCGATCCGCCGGGAGAACGCGAACGTCCAGAGCGCTGCTTGGGCGACCATTATCACTAGAGTCGGAGTTTCATTGTTCATTATCTCGGGCAAGTGCTGCTATCAGAGCTCGTTGAAGCAGCAAGTCGTGGGAAAGTCACGCTAGTGCCGCGCCACAAGCGCGACCGAACAACGCGTGCAGGGTCTCCGACGTCGAAGCCGTTGTTGAGCTCGATCCATGCCTGGCGTTCCGAGATCCATGCCGTCCTCATCCTCCGCCTCCTCCGTCTCCGTCTCCGATGCTCTCACAAACCTCTCCAAGGCTGCCACGGTAGCAGTGCGTTCTCTTGTTCTATGTTCCAACCATTGTGGCTAACCCAACCATGCTCTTCTAGCTCAATGCCGTCCAAGGCGCTCATGATCAGGTATACGTAGAGGCCGAACGCGCTCGCGCGGAGAGAGACGATGCATTGAGGGCTTTACATGATGCCCAATTGGACGCAAAAGACCTCGAAGGCCGAGAAGAAAGATGGAAGGCTGCTGTGAGTGCTATCAGGCTACATTGCTCTTCGTCTTGAACTCACCGCCTGCATATGTCGTACAGTTGGACAAGTCAGACTTGACAGTATGCCTCTCTATGCCGTTCACATGCTGACAGTCAGTTTATAACATTTTCGACCAGATAAAGCACCAAACCGAGACAATCACACAACTCCGCTCTGAGGTCCAGACGTGGAAGACACAACTGACCCGACTCGAAGAATCCTCGAGGCAAGAAATAGACGGTTGGAAGGAGCAATACCTCCGGGCAGAGCACGAGCGAGCGCGACTCTCCGCTCGCATCGAGGAGCTCATCGCCGGCCAACTAGCGGTACGTCCCTCCCCCCGTCCTCAACGAACCACGCATCCCAACATCCCCTCCCGCCACTCTGTCCAGTGGAACGCCGCCGCACACGCATATACCGCCCCCTACACACCACGCATCGGCTACGCCGAGATCCCAGAACCCTCCGCCTCCTCCTCCGGGCTCACCACCCAGCGCGCGTCGACCTCGCACGCCCGTCGCGCACCCGGCACTCCTCGCGCCAACGGCCACGCACCCGCCCTCGACGACGATGACGACGACGACGTTCCACTGACCTCCGTGCGCAGGCCCAAAACAAATACCAACAGAAACGTGTCGCAGCCCGAACGTCGATCCCGCGCAGCAGCATCCCCCAGTCGCGCGCCCACCGCACGGCGTAGGAGAAGGAGAACGCGGCTGCCGCAGACGTTCCCCAGGCCAGCGGGAGCCGCGCGACGCCCCGCACGCCCGCGGGCGCGCAGCCAAGCGCCGCCCCGCGAACGCAGCTCATCCGCCGCGTGACAGCGGTTGTCGACGTCAAGGAAGAGGACGACGACGATGGGGAGGGGCTGGACGACTTGGAGTCCGCGGCGTCGGGGTCGATGTACGACCCCGACGAGCGCCCGCCTGCGGCTGCTGGCAGTCGGCGGCGGCGGGGGTCGACCGCGTCTGGGAGGTCGAAGCGTTCTAGACGCGAGTTCGACGACGAGGATGACGATGAGGACCGGAGCGGGGACGAAGTCGGGGAGGCGCACGGCGATGACGGAGGCGATGCGGAAGACGATGAGCTGCTGCTGGGGCCCAAGGTTAGTTCTCCTGCCTCTGCTTGGTTCTCCCTAGTTCCCTGTGGGTTTCCCTGCCTCTTCCCGCTTCTTCCAGCCTCTTCCTGCCTATGCCTTGTCTTGTCTGGGCAAGCCCCGTCGATATGTCCGGCCTGTGCACGATCTTTGACAGACAGTACTGACAAACCTGTCCTCCCTTCACACTGCAGACGCAGCAAGCGCGGAAGCCTCCACGGACACCGTCACAGGGACAGCCTGGTGGCACGAAGCCACCGCGAACGGGAGGCGGTGCAAGGCAGGTCGCTTCTGCGAAGAAGCGGAAGGTGGCGGATGGCAACACCGGTGCGGCTGGTGGGCGACCTGGGTCCGCGAAGGCGGCCAAGTCGCGGTGAGACTCTTTCTGTAGGTTATGACGGTCTGCAACGACAGTACGCAGTGCCGAGTGTGTGCTTATATCGGGGACTAAACTCGTTTTTGTCGTGGAACGTGCATGCAAGGTTCTGAAGACGCAGCTAATATTCACCTCCGGAGCGCTCGTCTAGATGAAAAGCAAGTATGATCAGTGCTCATAAACATAAAAGTACAGGTCGTGGGGTGCATCCCTACGAATCGCTCTCATGTAATCTGACAGAACTCTGATATGTCTCGTGCTTCAAGAACGGACTGGTTTGCGAGCCCCCGCACTGCTCTTCCACCCTCGCCCTTCCTCCTTCAGACCCAGAGTTATGCCCCGGCTCCGTCCCTTCCCCTCGACTTTCGAATTCCACTGGAGACAGAAGAAACATCATCGACCATCTCTCAGATTGTGTCCCTGCCCTGCGCCATTGCGCTTTGACCTGTCATGCATGGCTTCCCCGGAGCCGTTTCCATCTCTCTCAGCTCTATTCGTATCAAGAGTGGACGGCAGCTCGAGGAGTTTGAAGACATGCTCAAGACATCCGACCCGACGTTCGTGGTTCACCTCGGTGACAATGGCGCCGATGGCCAAGGAATCGAACCCGCGCAGGCTCATCGAAACCTTTCCTACCGCGTTGCTCGCAAACACTTTGAACTTGCGGCGCTGGGAGATCAACCAAGCTGACTTCCAAACCGTCAAGACGAGGGCTCCACTCTTCTTCCACAATGTCACCCTCACTCGACTGTGGTACTCTTCTATCCATGAGCTGCACCTCTTTCCCGTCCAGCTTGGATCCTACAAGGAGCTTATCCGTCTTCTCATTGCGTTCAGACGACTGGAATGTCTGAAATGCACCAATCTAGGATTCACTCAAGTTAGCACCGATGGTATCATCTCACTAAAGGCACTTTGACGGTGAGTCTCGCTCAGCCATGTACGTGGCTTCCATATTGCATGTCACTGAGGGTGCGACATGCGAGCAGGTGCGGGAGATGAAGCCAGCGGCGATCTCCCTGTTACTCGACGTATTGCAAGAGGCTCTGGTGAACCTTCACGTCTTTCACATCAAGGGTACAAAGTGGATTGCTAGCAAGTGCAATACAGTTGACGTTGACTGTATGTTTATTGACCCGAACTCGATTCTCACACCTGAAACTCACAGTACCCTTGCCCAAGCTGTCCACTCTACCTGTGTTGTCCAAGATTTCGTCAATTACTCTCCACTGGATACAAAAGCCAGACCAAGGCCTGCAAGAATACCTTGCCGGAGTTTTTACTAGCGCTGCGGGTCTCACAGCGGATCATCATCTACGCTGGGCTTCAAGTCTCCAAAGCCTTGGAATTGAGCTGCAACTCGATGGCTCCGTTAGCCAGCAACATCAAGTAGACAGGAGATCCCTCGCTCCCACCTGGAATTGAGAGACGTCCTAACATCAATGAAGGAGCAGTGTCTTCGTCTGGAGCAAGCGCTGGCCGACCTGCGCTTGAAACAGTACCTAGTCTCCTTGCTTCTTCCCTCCCAATGGGCCCGTAACGACAACATTCTCAAGACATGTCTGGGGGAATGCTTTTCTGTGTTGCACGAGAAGGGGATGCTTACGATCGTGATCAATGGAGGCGAGTGGAACGTCCGCCGCGACCCATGCCCAGGCTCACTAATAACCTTCCAGGCACGAGTCCATGCGGTATGGACGTGGGACATAGAAATGCTGTGGTCGCCATTGTTGCTTCCCCGGACGCCAAATGGATTGCTAGTGGATCGAAGGACGTACGCCCCCAGCATCCTGGCTGCGTCGCGGATCGATTCCAGGGTTTTGCCGATTCCTCTCGTTCATTGTCGTTCTCTCCCGACAGCTCTCGCATCGTATTCCCTGCCGACGACCCGACTACGGCGTTCCACGTCAGGCAACTGCACGCTCAGGGTGGCAGCGCTCTCCTGTCCGCGCTTCGTACCCCGACTAGCCAAGGCTTACGCTCTTCGCGGCATTGTGCGTGGTCGCGCGACGGCTCAACGGTGTCTGCCGTTTACTTCTCCAGAGGATGCTGCCACCCGATGGACGCCTTCGTGTGGGACGCGACGGCGTATGCACTCCTGCATACCCTTACGGACTGTCCCATCCCTCACGCTCCCCTTGGGAACGGGGGAGCCGTCGAACGCAACGCATACATGCCTCTCGTCAACGTCAACTGTGTTCTCGACGGCCAGCGGCTCGTGGTAGCATGGCTTCGCGATACGTTCCTTGACGAGAAGGACGCGGTTGCCTCCTCGCCCCCGTCGCGGTCCCAGGCCTGCCATGCATTATTACCATGCCGCGTGTGGGACGTCACCACGAGCGAGTTTAAAGCTGTCGAGGCTGATGGAGACCCGCAAACGTCCTGTTTGATCATTTTCGAGCGGGATCGGCGCCAGCCGACGACCCTCTGCGGCGACTATGTTTACAACTGGAGTTGGACCGACTGGTCCCCGGGGTTCTGGATGACCGATCCTTCTGAAGGACACACGTTTCCGCTGTCCCGAAATGGCCGGCGGCGGCTGTCCTGGGGCGACGCGTGGTTCAAAGTTTGGGACACTCATCCTCGTCGATGCGTCTCGACGTTCCGCTGTGCGCACCTCGTGGGCGGGTGTTTCTCCCCGGACGGGCGGCATCTTGCTGTCTGCACCGAGACCGACGGCAAGGGTCTGGTGCAGGTAGGCATGGAGTCGACCGGCGTCTTGTTGGGGAACTTCAGGTACGAATGCTATGATTCAAGAGCCTTGAACCACCGGGTCGTCGTCTTCTCTCGAGACGGAAAGGCCATATACCTCGGGACGTCTCGCGGCAGAGTCCACATCTTTTCCTTGCCGCCCTCCTGGCTTCGCCGGCCAGATGCGACCCACGACGACCACGCGATGCGGTGGGAACGATGCGATGAAGACTCAGACACCTGACGATACGATCGATTGGACGAGACGAGGCTATGGTACAATTGTCGATCATACGGAAGACGCGGTATAGGACCTTATAGGACACTAGTACGATAGATGACACGGTGGGGGTGGTGCGGGTGATGGACGGACATGGACGGACAGCGAGGACGATGATGGGGGGTAATGCAACGGGCCCTTTTGTACTTACGATGATGATGGATGCGGCACCACGGACTATAAATATCATGATCATGTATATCATGCAATGTCCCAGGGCAGACGACCAGAGGCGGAACGGACGGCAATGAAGGGGGGGGGGGGTAACCTGGGTATGCGTGCGGGAGGATGGGGAGGGGGGGGGAGTGATACAAGAGACCATGAACTTGATTCCCTATGGACAAGACGAGCGGCCTCGCTCGCGGAGTGCGGAAAGCGCAGGGCCAAAGCTAGACAGCATTGAGAGAGTCGTGATTCGTGAGTCGTGACGGCGTATCGTGTTCGGCTACACCATTTCTGCGTCTGCAGGGAGACGGCGGCGCTGTGCGGCTTTCGCCCGTTCGGTCAGTTCGCGGGCCTGCTTATTACTGAAGGAAAAGGCGACGTGTCAGTGACGCTGCACCGAACAACAAACGCGACAGTAACAGTAAAACGCACGGCTTGTTGAGGAGGGACTCTGAGCACCGGTATAGAACAGCAGGTCGTAGGCGAAAGTGCCGACTATCAATAACGGGAAGAAAATATGGTTAGCCATCAGGGGCGACGTGATGGGAGTGGAGCCAGTGTGACGTACAGAGGGCACCCACAATGGGCGCGATGACTGGGCACCACAGCCAGTAATGGCTCCTGAAGGTGAACACTGGCAAACAAGGTTCAATACTCGTGGTTCAATTCACTGCGACGCTTCGACGCGACTTACCTGGGGCGCCGTAGCCAACCATGGCGGTCAGGAGCCGAGGTCCGAGGTCACGAGCGGGGTTGATGGCGTAGCCTGGCGACACGAATCATCAGTCAGCTGCTCGAGATGGCGTTCATAAATCTTTGGGGGCGTATTACTTACCAGTCTGCATGCCTAACGAAGCACCGATGCCGAGGATCATGATGAAAAGTACGAGGGGGGCGAGACCGGATGGTGGGGGACCGTTTTTCGCATCGCCTATTGCACATACCACGACGAGCAGCACAGCGGTGCCAAGGAACTGAAGAAAAAATAATTTAGAAGGCACCGCAATTCACATGCGCGTGGAGTAACGCACCTCATCAAACCACGCCGACACCGAGGTCATGTACGGCAGCTGGAGACATCAAAAGCCCGCTTAGATAACCGTGCGTAGCGGCCGGAGCAAAGACGTAAGCGAGCGTCGTACGTACCGCGTACGTGGAGAACAGGCCGCAGTCCCGGGGACAGTGCGGATGTGCCGGCCGCCCTCGACGAGGTCGATGGCGTGGATGTAGTTGGCGTAGACGACCCCGGCGCCGCACAGGCCGCCCATGACCTGGGCGAAGATGTACGTGGGGACCTTGCGCCAGGGGAAGCCCCGGAACGTCGCCAGTGCGATCGTTACCGCGGGGTTGATGTGGCCCCCGAGAGATGCCCCCAGAGACCCACACGCCCAGAGCGGTGCCGACGGCCCATCCGAAATTGAGGGACAGGTAGTCCTGTAGACGCGCGGCGGGGTCAGCTCATACTGTCGGGAGGGTGATGAAAATAATAGACGGCGCGGGAGGGCCGGACGTGGGGAAAGAAGCGCGGATGCGGGGTACGATCGCGATGTCAGTACTCACGCCGTACACCATCGACGCGACCTTTGCGTTCTTGGAGAGCTGTGTCTGGCAGTCGACCCCAGCCCCGAATATGATGAGAATCATGACGCCGAAGAACTCGGCGGCGGGCTCCCGTATGTACTCGCTGGGAAAGATGATGCTCTGGTAAGCTCATGCTGTTACAGTAATAGCATGGGAAGGATTTGGGCCTACCGTATCCGGGACCAGCGATTCGGGTATTTTGCGTAGTGGGCGAGGAGCTCCTCCTCAGTAGCACCATTGATGGAATGGCTGAACTGGGAGGGGCTGTCGACGTCCTCGATGTAGGCCTCGTCCTTGGCGTCGAGGAGGCGGGGGAACGCTTGCTGGTGGAACGCATCGACATCGTGCTGCTCGAGAGAGGGGGAACACAGAAGACCGGGACTCGGGGAGACGAGAGGCAGGGCGGGGTGATTAAATAGTTGGAGCGAGGCGACCGATGGTGGGGAAGGGCGATCTAGATACAAATCGTCGCGGTTCGATGACAGGACCAAATATTCAGCCCGGGGCCAAAACTGGGCATAAGGACGAGCTGGATCAGGGCCTAACAGGCGGGAGGGGGTCAGCCGGTGATACAGATAAGGAACAGCCAAGAGAGTTTGCCTTCGGTCGGGGGAGGCAGTCGGGATGGAGTCCGACTCCCATGATGATTGCACCAGAAGGGACTGGCGGTCTGGCTCCAAAGTAGAGCCGAATCTGGGGCAGGGCGTCCCGAGAACAGTCCACATGGGCACTCTGGGGCGCCATGGGCCGGCTGGAGCCGGCGGCTGTTTGGTCACAGCGGTCTCTGTGCAAGGGTGAATCTGGGGTGAATGACCGTCGTTAGTAGTTGTCTCGTACCAACCTGTCGTCTTTCGGTGGTGGCGGAGTGCGAGCTAAGACGGGTTGGTACGAGACAAGTCGCGGGCTTGTTCTGCCCCTCGTCACTGGGCGCTTCACGTGACACTCTTCCTTGCTCGGCGTGCGTGATCCTGCGCTGGTCTCTGCCTCGAGGCTTGCCATTCCCTTCTCCTGCCTGTCTCCGTCCCTCGCATCTCTGCACGTTCCCCGAATGTCTATCAGGCTGTCTCAATGGCCCATCGACCCTGCGTTCCGACCACACTTCTCGCCCGGCTCTGGGCCCATTTGTCACACTTGCGTCTGCGAACGTAATAACACTTTGCCCAATCATCTTCCCCGTACTTCCTCCTCGTCTGCGTCAACCGCCATGCTCCGAAGGCCTTGCACTAGCTGAAACTCGACTTTTGGCGTCGCTTTCCACTCCGCTACCGTACCTCTCGTCTCCGGAGCTCTACATAAAATTTCAGCCGTCAACTGAGCGTACAGATGCCCAAATCCTCCCTCTCATGTGTCTTTCTCGGGCTGTAGTTTCCGCATCACCTGTCCCCGAATCCTCAGTCATGAACAGCCACAGGAACGATTTTGTGGTCGCCCTTTCATATTACTTACCTCCCCTGAGCCAAGTGATGGTGCTCGCCATCACAGGTTGCCTGGAACGCCTCCCGCGTACAGCCCTCCGGCTATTGCTCATTCAATCTTTTCATTTCTGCTCTGCTCCCCAGTAGTGCTTCGATCTGGGCCCGTTCCTTAAACTGTTTGGTCCTAAACGCATCCTCTTCGCACGAAAATGAAAAATTTGACAGAGTCCGAGGACATTTTCTGTCACGCTGCCTTCCCGCGCTGATACGGTGCGATTCCCTAGCGAATCCCTCCACCAATGTGTTGGTCATGGGTACACCGCAGCTTTTCGAGGAAAGACTTCGTTGTTCCGATGCGGGGCCGGCTATCAGCATCTCAGTTCAAGGGGCAAAAGGCACGTCTTTGGGCCCTCTCCATTCTCTTCGCTCCATGCTTGGGTCCACCATCATATTTGTCATACAGAAAACACTTACTCTGTCTGGAACGCCTCTTTGCCTACTCGCCTGAACCATCTGCCTGCTCCGCGCCGAGTGCCCACATGGTACATAGCTGCCGGCGTGGCGCGGCAAGAAAGTGAGGAAGGCACCCTCGGAGATGCTTGCTTGCTACAAACCTTGACAGCTGCTTATGTAAGTCAACTTCAAACACAGAACACAGACCTCCACAACACGATCGAGATGCGACAGGCCACGTCAATCGGTGTTAACGGTGCAAATAAACGGCTATAATTAATGTGCACGGACAGGCTGAAGTACCGCGGACATAGGACATCACCGTTGTCTCCTCTGGGGTAACATTACATTCGGTCGTCGGTAGAGATGAATAGCCGGATGTCTGAAGAGACCGTGATCGGCTGTGATCGGCCCTGTACTCCTGCCTGCATGCGAAATACTATTCCTACCCATACACATCGCGACCTTCACTGAGTACAGCATAATGCGCCCTTATGCGCCTTCGAATGCGCTAATCCAGACGTAAATGGCTGGCTCTAGCTCGAACCTTCTGCGATCGGTACGTCATCTCCTGATCACTGCCAGATCAGCGACCGCTGTTGTGGAAGGCGAATTGAGATTTCGGATGAGGTATATTTCACATCCTCAAAGCTTCTGGACGTACTTATGTACACGTCCGGTTGACTCTGAAGGCAGTAGGCTGGCCGTAAGTAGTGTTTGTGCATCAATGTGGAGCTGGAGGTTAATGGGCAAACCTCAACCCTAATCCATGGTTTGCGAGTGGCGTAATAGGCGCCTGATTGCGGAGGGCACAGCCGCTGCAGTAGCCGTAGCCCAGTCTTGAGTCTTCTCTGCGACTGTCGCAGACTTCCCACTGTACCTCATCGACATCACCTACTCATCCACCACCTGCTTATTCCAATCACGTCCAAATGTCTATGCTGGACAAGTTCCGCAAGGGTGCGCAGAAGGCCGGGATCCAAGCGACCGCGTTCCTGAAGGAGGGCTCGAGCAAACTCGCGAACGAGTCCCAGCACTTCGTCCAGGGCTTCACCCTCCCAGGCGAGGCTGAGAAAGCCGCAAAGGTCCTCGAGAGCTTCCTCGGTATGTTTTATTTTGAGAGTGTGTTCATCCGTCTCGCAACGAGTAATTCGGAATCTCGTCTAGCCGACCCAGAGCACCCCGAGTCCGCACTTAACTCCATCCCGAAAGCTGTCCTCCAACGCGCCCGTGGTACGTACACCCTACCCTATTCTCGCGCCCCTCTTCCCCTCCTCGTCATGTCCGCAACGTGCCACTTACCCAACCGCTACCCTGCACCGTCATCGCCCACGCTCTCCCCCATTCAACGAACTCCCCGCACCCTACCCACCTCGCCACCCCATCGCCGCCAAACAAACCCACACGACCACGACCACAACCCCGACTCCCGCCGCGCGGCACGGCCTGCGCAGGTCTCGCGATGTTCTCCGTGCTCAAGGCCGGGTTCGTGTTCTCGGGCAAGGCGGGGTCGGGGCTCGTCATCGCGCGGCTGCCCGACGGCTCGTGGTCCGCGCCGTCGTGCATCGCGACGGGCGGCGTCGGCTGGGGGCTGCAGATCGGCGCGGACATCACCGACTTCGTCATCGTGCTCAACAGCGAGGAGGCCGTGCGCGCGTTCGCCCTCGGGGGCAACGTCACCATCGGCGGCAACGTCTCCGCCGCCGCCGGCCCCATCGGCACCGGGGGCGCCGTCCAGGCGACCTTGGCGCACCCCGCGCCCATGTTCTCGTACTCCAAGTCGAAAGGTGCGCATATAGAGCTCGTTTCGTTGTTTGTGTGCTTTGGGCCGTGTCTTGTGGGCTGGGACGTCGTGTCGCGTGCGGCATTCGATGCGAGCACTGCTGCTTCGCAGAGCTCCACCGACTGCGGTATCCACATGTCAGCGGGATTGAGCCGCATATATATCGTCTTCTCCTTCGCAATTTCCCGTGTGGAAAGAGTGAAAGGTGAAAGGCGAACAGCGAAAGCAGTGGCTCAGTGCCAGGACCGAGTGTCGGGCGGGCAGGGCGTGAAACAAACACGAATGCTGACGTCGTCGCGCTTCCTTGCCTCCCTAGGACTCTTCGCCGGGCTCTCGCTCGAGGGCACGGTGCTCATCGAGCGCAAGGACGCGAACAAGGACTTCTACGGCTCCGCGGTGCCCGCCCGCGACATCCTCAGCGGGCGCGTGCCGCCGCCCGAGGTCGCGTCGCGCCTGTACGAGGTCATCGAGGCCGCCGAGGGCATCGACGAGAGCGGGCTTCCCGAGAACGCGTACGTGCCGACCGCGGAGGGCGACCACATGGACATCCGGCATGGGGGCACCGTCTTCGACGCTGAGGGCCATTGATAGTGAGGGAGTCGGCGCGCCGATAGGGATGGGGATGCTGGGGAGAGGATGGGGAATGGATGTTTGCCAGAGGACTATGCTGCGGATCGGATCGACGGGATGGGAGGGCGGGGTGTGGTTCGGGCGTGACGGCGATACTAGTACCCTGGATGACTTCGACGATTTCTTTCGATGTATAATGATATGCCCGACGTTTGCTGTTACCAGATTTTTTTTTTCGTTCTCTTTCGCGTTCGGGCTGTGTACATGTATAATTCATTTGTTGTGTGGCGTAGCTTTAGACTTCCCGCAATCCAACCACTCGAGGAGCCATGATTCCCTGGTAGTCTCGACCAAGACTATGCAATGTGTGTCTTCGTGTCTTGTGTGTTCGGGGAACCCGGACCGGGCGTTAACCACTTCCCACAGTCCGTGTTGAGGCCGATTATAGCGAGATTGTAGCTAGATTGCAGTGATGTTTGGCCCTCCCACTCTGCTGCTAGGACAAACTTCGCTTCACAACGTGGGAGAGTGCATGAAAAATCGGTTTGGAGACGCGAGCAAAAAGCAGCAAAAACGATAGCTATTACAGACTTGTACGAATACAGTGCGAAGCACAAAAAAGAGCCTAGAGCCTGCGGCGTGCGTCGAGAGCGTCCGTGCATCAGATCCATACAGCGATGCCTACTGCGGTCTAAAGAGCGAAATGAGGCGAGCTGGGCGAGATCAATGACAAGAGCACGGGTAGACGACGATTCCGTGCGCATCCCGCTGCTACTGATGATGAGCGGGTCACGACGCGCCGCTTCCACCCACCCTGGCCCTCGCCATCCTGTAAATTCCAAGAACTTCACTGATCCACAATCTACAGCTTTCTCTCCATGCCGGGCCGTGCACCCCGCACGTAAACACGAGTCGCGCCGCCCCAACGAGCGTCCCCACTCGATCTACAGCGTTGCAGCACCACACCCGGGCTCAGCGGCGGTCAGCAGCCGCCGGTCATCCCCTGCCCGCTATTCACACTAATACCGTGCGTCCCACGGGTTGGAATATGCAGGAGGCTGGTACCCAGGCGGCGGCGCCCCGGGAGGCGGGGGCTGCTGGCCGTACGCGCCCGCGTACCCGCCCTGGCCGCCCACGGCGTGCATGTTGTACGCCTCGGGCGCGGGCTCGTGCAGCGGCTGGTACGTCTGGCCCTGCTGGAAGAACGCGACCTTGCCGGAGCGCCGGCGGCGGAGGCCGACGCAGCAGAGGACGAGGCCGCCGAGGACGAGGAGGCCGGCGGCGACGGCGAGGCCGATGACGAGGGAGAGGTGCGAGCGGATGCGCTCGCCGAGCGTCGCGTCCTCGGGCGTCCAGGGGGAGTCGCCGCGGACGCGGAGGAAGTCGGCGTGCGCGTCGGCGCTGTTGTTCGTCGTGGCGAGCAGCTGGACGTACGGGTCTGCGGTGGCGTTCGTGGAGCCGTCGACGAAGTCGCCGAAGTTGATGTAGGTGTAGGCGTTGCGGACTGCGTGCCATGGAGGGTTAGTTACGGCGTGAAGGGGCCAACGCGGATGGCTGAGGGACGTACGGAAGGCCATGCCGAAGATCGCGTCGTAGGTGGCCCCGCTTTGGGAGGCCATGGGCTGGAACTGGATGTGGCCACAGTCAATAATGGGGTCATGGAGAGCGGGAATGACATACGGCGCCAAAGCAGACATGATTGCCACTGGAATCCGTCAGGTTGAGGTCGATATTTGCGTCTAGGGGGTGAACGGGGAAGCTCTTGCCACCGAATTTGAAGGTGATGTTGACTTCCTTGTTGCAAGGGAGCTGCCAGATTTCGCCACTAAGATCCGAACGGCTTACGAGCTGTGCGCCAGGAATGTCCTTGTAGAAGGCTTCTGCTACTGTACTGCACGTGCCTGTCAGGATTATCACAGACGGCGTAGACGGAACTGATCCACGTACGATGGGACTTGTGGTAAAGAGTAACCCGTGTCAAGTACAACCTACAAGCAGATACAAGGTGAGCATCGAGGTACCACGCGTCTGCAAGACAAGCATGGCTTACTGTCAGCTGCTTTTTGTTGGTTGTCGAGCTCACGGCAGTCTCCACATTAAACTCGTCGATGACATTGTTGTTCGCGGGACCAACAATTCCATCCGAGTCAAGCAAAATTTGCCAATGCTGGTTCGCAGAGTTCGAACTCGCCAGGACAGACACGGGAAGCTTGGGTTGCGAAGCGATTTGCTCATAGCCAGAAAGGATCTCTCCGACAGTTAAGTCACCAGTTGGGGGATCCGAGGGGTCATTGTTCCGCCCCAGCAGCACTGTGATGTAGTTGGGGGTCGAAGAGTTCTGCCTGAATATCCTGTCGAGTACTGCGTCTCCGGCGGAAGTGCCAACCGCTTCGAGACTTGAGACCCGTAGTTCGGCCCGAGGCCGATGAGGCCACTGCCAGAAGGATTGTCGCTTGACGCTGCAACACTGACTGTCCGCCCACGGAGCTTCGGCGAGAGCACAAGATGAGGAGGTGAAACGCGTACTTACTGTAAGCCTGACTGGATACGCTGTACCCCGCGAAGCCCAGCGTTGCCGTGAGGATGGAACCTGGGACGTGATCGTCAAATGCGAACGTATATTATGGTTGCAACGAGGTCGCGTACCTTCTACCTCGCCGACCGCATAGGTCACCTTGGCGGTCTTACCGGTACTTTGAGCGTTCGATACGTCGCCTACCACCCACAAGTCCGAGCTGGGCAACGCAGCATTGATCGCAGTGCTTATGTCCGTAGGATAATAGGAGTGCATACCTTCCAGTGTCTATCTGGACGCTGAACGTCTTGCCACCAAGCTGGATGTTTGTAACGTACTCGACGTCTCCAACGTCAGACACGGACGTGCTCCCGATAATGCTTGCTCTCCGCACAAGACCCGCAGCACTGGAAGATGTGAAACGAGGTTGAGGTCTCCCTGAATGTTTAAGCGTGCCGCGCCAGCCAAGTCAGAAACCAAGGCGAGCAGAAGAGGTATTGAAAAGGACGGGGGCCTCATGGTGGTCGAGCGGAGAGATGCCCGTGGTGTCTATGGATCCCCGCAGGCGTTGCCAATGCCGTGTGGCAGTGGGCAGGCGGCTGTCACCGGTCAAAATGGCCAGTGCTCGACCCCCACATCAACAAGGTTTGTGTTTTGGCAAGGTTCAATGGTCCGGGGCAAGAGACCTGGTAATAATTGCCATCGCCGCCTTGTATCTTCTTGTATTCAGTCACAATCGAGGCTCGGAGCCAAGGGGAATGGAGGCTGGAAGTCGTCTGATGGAGACCGAGTGACAAGAAAAGCTCAGGGTGGAGTGCACCGCCCGCGCTGGGTCTAGCGAGGCTCGAGCCTGTTCTTCCCGTCTATTACAAGCTCCTCGTCTGCAACCACCACCTCCCCCACCTCCGACACCCTCCACCGCCCCTTTGCCTTGGGCATTCCACTCGTTACAGCTCTGGATCTTTAGGCCGCATGTTGTCGTTCCTTCCTGTCCTTTCCCTGCTCCTCCATCTCCATGCAGCCGTCCACGCCCTCACCTTCGACGTGCATGTGCGCGAACGCGCCAACACTCTGACTGCCCGCGACACTTCCCATGTCACGCCTGTCTCCAACAACCGCAACTCCGAATACATCGCCAATATAACCCTTGGTGGGCGCACTATCCCCGTTCTGTTGGACACTGGGAGGTATACACCTTCAGCCTGTTCCTCTGCTGCGCGACAGAATGTTGAATTGGGTCTAGCTCTGATCTCTGGGTAACTGGCTCGGTATCAAACTCCAAGGACATCGGAAAGTCCGTTTCCTTGAGCTATGCGGTGGGGAAGGCCGCAGGTGAGTCAATGCGAGACTAGTTGTGTAGTCGTATGACACTCATCTCTTGCAGGCGACATATACACTGCGGACCTGCAGTTTGCTAACTACACTGTCACCGACCAGGCGTTCTGTGAGTATTACTTTTATCGGTACCATTGGCTTCTCGCTCGTCCCGTCGCCCTCTCAAGCGGCAGCATCATCTTAGACTTGTCTTCGTGCTGGCCTTTCATCCCGTTCTCAGGCACTGTCGATTATTCGAGTCGTCACCTCTGCGCCCACCACTGCTACTGCTCCCGTGTCGTGTGACGTGGGAAGGAAGGTATAAGACGGATACCTGCAGCTGCATTCCGCGCTCTATGGGGCTTTACCTGTCTGGCCCACGGACGGTGTGTAAGTCGGGATGCGGACGGCGAGCCATGTTGCCAGCGATACTGGGCGACACAAGGGATCAATTCCGACGTACGACACGCGAGACGCCTCCCTGGAACGTTATTTCAGGACTCGATATTTTTATTTTTGTCACATTTAGCGTGATTCAGCCGCTCATACTTCCCTTCTAGTGCTGGTGCAGGACACCTCCTCGTTCTCGGTTGACATCACATCGCAAGGGTATGAAGGACTCATCGGTCTTGGTCCCAACACTGGGTCTGTCATTCGAGACAAGGTGGACGATGCAAGCGGAGACAGTGTACTCGACCGTATCTTCACGCAAAACACTACCTCCGCCAACTATCTCACCGTCCTTCTCAACCGCGAAGGCGATCCCAACAGCCCCGCTACGGGTCAGCTGACCATCTCCGAGCCTCTTCCGCAATACACCAACATCTCCAGCATGCCCCAGCTGCCCGTCACGAAGGTGCACAAGCTCACAGACGAGGACCAGCACTGGCAGGTGTTGACCGACGTAAACGGCATTATCGGTCCCGATGGCCAGCCCATCGAGGTCGACTCCATCGTGCCGAGCGCGCCCGATGGACAGCTGGTCGCCGTGTTCGACTCCGGATTCACCCTTCCCCAGGTGCCGCGTGCGATGTCGGACGCCATCTACGGTCGTGTCCAGGGCGCGGAGTACAACGAGGAGTCCGAGGTCTGGACCGTCCCTTGTGACCAGCTGCTCAACCTCACGTTCAAGTTCGGCGGCGTAGAGTACCCTATCCACCCGCTCGACGTCTCGAGCAGCGACTTTAACATGGTCAGCTCGACTGGCGAGCCTGTCTGTGTGGGCACGTTCCAGCCCATCACGTCCGCGTTCAGCCTGTTGGGAGAGTACGATATGATTCTCGGCATGGCATTCAGTGAGTCCATGTGTCCTCTCTGTTGATTCCGATCTAATTAAGCCCCTGCAGTGCGTAACACTTACACCCTCCTCGACTACGGGAACTTCATGGAGAACACGGCTGTCGATCACGGCAACCCCTTCATTCAGCTCCTTCCTCTCACCAATGTCGCTGCAGCGCACAATGACTTCGTCCAGGTGCGGTTGGCCGGTGTGGATACCACCGGCAACGCGGCACACGCGCTCCTTCCTGCTGATCAGATGCAGCACTCGCCCATCTCTGCCGCCGAGAAGAAGAAGCAGTAAGTAGCGCACATTGCAGTGGCGAAGTTCAGCGATTTCTGATGAATCTGTGCTCGTGTAGGTACGAGGAGATGATCCTCAGTCGCTGGCCTTACATCTTCGTCGGCTGTCTGGTGTTTGTTCTCCTTTGCATCGGCCTCATCACCTGGCGTTGCTGCGTCGCCCGCCGCCGGAGGAGAGAGGCGAAGGCCTGGAAGAAGAAGGTGCCCCTTCCCCTTCCCGACACGGAGCCGGGGTCCCCGGGAGTTCACAAGGTCTCGTTCAACCACGACAACGACAGTTATCTGGAGATGGGCGAGACAAAGGCGTACCCCGTCGACTCGGGCTACCCTGTGTACCCTGCCACGGCGTACCGCGCCTCCACTGCGTCCAGCCAGCGCACACGCGTGTAAGCGCCATCCATGTCCTCGCTCACGTCACCGGCCGCACCCGTCACTTCCGTTAAAGAAGAGATCGGACTTCGAGAAGTTGTGTTTCTGCCCAGCCCTACCCAACCCACACATCGTACTACTCTAATCTCCACCGCTGTTGTAGCCCGATCGTCGTCGCTCTGCCTTTGCTGCTCCTCACCCACTCTGTATCATACCTATCTAATTCGTGCATGAGCCTCGCGTGCTCCCGCAGCCATTTCGTCTATTCCACTACCCCCAGCCGCTGGCAGTCCTACGACGTTCGTGCTCACACCGTCTTCCGTTATCTGTCCTCGTCCTCTGTCCTCTGTCCTCCCAGTCCCCTCTCCTCCCCCTCTCATTCATGTCCGATATCCCGGGCAGCTCGCTGCTGTCCCTTACCCCACCGTCTCTTCTCCGCGCCTGTGGACAGGCTGCCCGTCCAAGTTGCAACTTCGGTCGGTTCGTTCGTTCGTCGCGCATCAGCCGTCGCCTTTGCCAATGCCTTCTCGTGTCGCTCACCGCATGTGTGTAGGCTTATGCCTTCGGCGTACGGCAGCGATGCGTACACTTTGCTCTCTGATTATGCTAGCTTGGCTTCGAATTCTGTCTCTCTTGGTTGGAGTCGTGTACAACAAACAACAAACAAACTAGTGAACAGGCAGGCTGCTTGCCGTGCACGGCCCACCAGGTTTTGACTAGTGCAGTTCACTGCATCAACCAAATACCAGAGGACAACAATGATGTTTCCGTGGTGTCCCGATTGAGCGACGATATATCGACGACATTACTTCCTTCTGGCATCCATGTCGGAGCAACGGAGGTGCTTTACTTGTCCCCAAACACTGCCCGTGGTGGCTCGTCCGCCGCGCGTGGCACGTTCTTCCTCATGTACGTTGAGATGGGCTAGTAGGTAGAATAGCATCCTCTGTGACCACGGAGCATGTTTTCTACCTAGTCCATCTCAACGACGTCCAGTATTTGTCGGACTGGATCCGCGTGCATGACCTGTTTCCTGTACTGTGAGTACCTTCCTCCAGGACCGAATATCGGCCTATGTGCCAGTGGAGGACAGGTATGAGGATATAAAGATATCGAGGGTTCGAGTCTAGTCTATGAGGGTTATGTACAAAACACCGTCAGTTTCTTCTTTGCGAGTTACTACGGCGGTAGCAATGGTATCACGACTATGTACTTCTACTATATGCGCAAATAAAAAATTCTAGCGTACGTTCCACCACCAAATGTCATCCTCGCACCCCCAAGCAGTCTGCCCCGCTCCTCCCGCTCCATCTAGTGCACAATATCTACAGCGATGCGCTGCCCCTGGATCCCATACGCCAGCCGCGCGTTGTCTTCCCCGACCATGAGCATGACCGTGCCCCCACACACCTCCCCCGCATACTTCGCGTCCGGGATCCGGTGCGCATGCCGCATCTCGTTCTCCACGATGGGCGGCGGCGCCCCGCCGCACGTGCACGGGTACTTGTACACCTCGTCCATCGTCCCGCGCGCACTCTTGTACTGGAACTTGACGTAGCCCTGCGCCGCGCTGTCCAGTCTACCGTACGCGTCGCGCATCAGTCTCCGGGTCGGTGCCGAAGAAGAGGGAGAAGAAGAGGTGAAGCGAAGCGAAACGAAGAAAAATGCTCACCGGAACCCCATCTCCTCCATCCTGGCCACGAGCCTGTCCAGGCGCGCCAGCGCGGATATCTTGGGCTGCGCGACGATCGAGTATCCCCCGAAGAACGTCAGCACCCCTCCCGCCCCCGCCTCTCCCTTCCCTTTCTCCCTCTCCTTCCCCTTCCCTTTCTCCTTCTCCTTCCCCTTCCCTTCCCCTTCTCTTTCCCTTCTCTCCCCTTGTCCTTGTCCTTGTCCTTGTCCTTGTGCTTCGCGGCCGCCTCGCGGTGCCGGCGCAGCGCGCCCTCGAGCGCAGCGAAGAACGCCTCGGGCGTCGAGTAGCATACCCCGCCCTGCTTCCTCGTCGACTCCACGCGCCACCAGTTCGTCTTGTCCTCCTCCTCTCTCTTCTTCCTCCTCCTTCCCCCCCTCCTCCTCTCCCTCCTTTTCCTCTTGGGCGCCGGCGGGACGGCGGGCCCTGCGCGCGGCGGTCCAGCGGGCGAACCACCGCTCGAACTCGCGCTGGCGCATCTGCTTCGAGACGCGCTTCTTGCGCGTCGCCGGCTTCTGCGTCTGCGTCTGTGTCTGCGCGCCTTTTCCCCCGCTCGCCTTGCTGCTCGCGACAGGGGCTGTGTCCGTCGTGGTGGTCGCGGGATTGTTCAGGCGCCCGAGGAAGCGCGCCCTGAGATAGCATGCAGCGCATTCGTTGCCCCTGCCGGCCGCCTTGTCCTTGTCCTGGGCCGCCACCTCGTCCCCGCACGTCGCGCAGCGCACGGGCGCGGGCGGGGGTGCAGGAGCCGCGGGGAGGGACTCGACGTAGCACATGGTGCACATGCCGTTCTGGCCGTACGCGTCGAGCCACCCGCCGCAGTCGCAGCACTTCGTGCTCACCCGGGGCGCATAGGATGCGGAGGCCGCGGTCGGGGTTGGGGTGCTACGCGCGGAGGACAGGGACGAGGACAGGGACGAGCTGCGGGTGGAGGTGGAGTACCCGGAAGAGGCAGAGGACCCAGCGACGCCGGCGGCGAGGGCCGGGCGGGTGTTTCTTCTTCGGCACTGGCGCTGGGTTGGGCGGAGCGGTGGCTGTCTGTGTCTTCGCTTTTGCCTGCGTCAGAGCACTAGTACTAGTGCTAGCTTTAGCAAGGGAGCCGGGTTTGACGACAGGACGGGGTTTCGGGAGGGCTCTTCGCTGGAGTGGGCGCGGCTGCTGGCGCTGGTCCTGGGGCTTTGCTCGCGGTGGCAGGCGCAGGCGCGGGTGCGGGTGGCACATTGCCTACAGGGCGTGTCTTCTTACCGGTCTCCTTCGTCAAGGCAGTGGATCGGGCCCAGGGGCCCGGGGCTTTGGGAGGGGCCGCGTCTGGCGTCGCAGCCCTTTCTGCCAGCCTCTCTGTGTAAGTCGTCCAACCACTCACGCGTCGTATCTTGGGCAACGGCGGTTCTGAGGTGCTCACGTCTGCGGCGCGCTTCTTCGACGTCGAGCCCAAGCCAGAGGAGATGTAAGCACTCGCGTTCGTCTTGAGAGGCGCAGACATGGCCAGCGGCTTGGGTGCAGCAATATGGGTGATCGTCCTGGAAGGACCTGCTGAAGCTTTGGACACGGAGCGAGCGTTGTCGACGCGGCGGACCTTGGATGGCCCCGGAACAGGCTCCTCTGCCTTGCGTTTGGAGGAACCGGAGACGCTGCGTGCAGTGGAGGGCCCGGCGGCCGAGGCCGATGTCGAGGCGACAGGTTTGGAAGTGGTCGTTGACGACGACGACGACGCGCGTTTGGACGACGAAATCACAGACTTTGAGGCTCCGGCACGGACAGAAATGCTCTTTTCAGGGGGTCCCATGGGGGTCATTGCGACAAGGGGGTATGCTTTATGGACAACGGTCGGACCTGTGGGCACCCAGACTTCCCCGCCTCCGATATCCAGCGTATCCTTCGGGCTCGGGTCCACGACGCGATACTGCGAGTTCCTGATGAGAGAACATACATGGCTCGGATGACGTCGGAGAGATCGTACCGTTTCATGGTCGTGCGCCACCGCCGGCTTGGAGGCCCGTGCATTCATGGTCTTGTGGGCGTGCTTGGTGTGCCTCTGCATTGTTGGCGATTTTGAAGCAGAGTATCTGCAAGACCAGAAAAGGGTGTTGGATTTGACGTCACGATGAACGGTCAGCTTAGTGCCTACACAACACAATGCGCGACGCAGGCGATTTTGAGTGCTCGGAAATGGGACAGAGGGTTGTGGTGCGGCATACCTCCGTACCAGATCTGTATTCTTCCACAGCAGGATTGGTGGATATAAGCGTTGCGACTTTGTGCTTGTGAGATATCCGAGAGCTTGGGAACGCAGTCGCAACCATCCACAGGGTACTTCAAGTAGTGAGCCTTGGCGTCTTCACGCGACTGATCCGCGCGTATTCTGAGCTTGGTGTGTGGTGAAGCTTGCGGTCAACTCACGGACTATTGCTGCATCCGACGACGGGAATAAAAACACGTATGGAGAGTAGACGGGGCAAAGCCGCAAACGATAGTCAAGAAAGCAAGGACTTGCAACGCGGCTGCTCACGCGTCTGAGTGCCGCGTCGCGTCCACCACGTGGCTTGCATAACGTCCGGTGTACTTACATAAGTAACTTGAACGTTTGAACGCCAAACGTCGTCTTGAGTCCGTCCCTGGTCATAAGGCAAGCTATCGTTGACTCAAGTCTGTGAATGCATGACTCACGTATGATTGTATGCGAGTAGCTAGATGGGTTACGTGCTAAACCTCGACATTCTGCACATCATCATGTCCTTCTCGGACAGAACGTCCACCTCTCGCCACATGCGGACACCTCTCGCCACATGCGGACTTGCCGAACCCTCAACCACGAAGGAGCCTTAGGAACACTCCATGGCTCTGGTCCGCAGCGGATGCCATCTCCTTCACCCAGTATGTCTTCGCCAGGGCAGATGTCGACGAGATGGTCCACCGGATGCACTGGCTCCGTGGCCTTCAGCTCGATGGGACCAAGTGGCTACCCGGGTCCTGCAAATCATTCGTCAGCACCATGGCCTTCTGCCTTTCTCACTTTGTCATCCTCCACGCGCCAAAACTTCGTTGAGCTCGATCTTCGCAGCAGCGAGGTCCTATTACCTGACATAGATTCATTCACGGTGTTGTGTTTGGATAAATTGACTCTCTCGTGCGCAGCAAATTAGGCATTGTTCGATGTTGCGCACCACGCTGAACTCTCTCGTCCGCGGGGATCTGTTGCATTGCCGACGCCATGCAGCGGTTCTCACGTTCATACGCGTGGCGCTACAACTCCCACTGCAGCTGTTAACTTCTGGGTCGAGCTGGTCGAATTTGTCACAGATTATCCACAAAGCATTCCCCCGCCGACAAGTTTTCTGAGGTCCACTTTCAAATCAAATTTACTGCAAGTCAATTCTGATGGTATCCAGTAGGTAAGTAATCAATCTCAGTGTCAGAACGAGCGATTGTATTGAAGAACGATGTAGCAGTGTATACCAGTATATGATAGCACGAAAGCAGAGCAGATATTGTAATGTATCGAAAGCGTATGGATGTTGTTACTACTACGATAGTGCAAACAGCAAGCAAGCAAGATGAAGTGCGCAAGCACTGAAACAGGAGCAACTAGTACGCCCCCTCGCCGTCGTGCGTGGACGAGATCTCCACCTTCGACATCATGGACCGCAAAGAGGAGCAACGCTCGCGCGCCCGGTTCCGCATGCGTGCCCTCCTCCGCTCTCGAGCGGTACAACGCGGAGCATGCCCCACTGGACCCACCAGTCGTCCGCCTCGTCCTCGCAGTCGTACCCGAACACGACGCGGTACTCCTCCCAGATGCCCTCCGCGTCGCCGTCGCCCTCGAGGACGTTCCTGCCGGCGGCGGCCTTGGCGCACATGCCCGCGTCGCGCGCGGCGGCCATGTCGCCGTCGGCGGTCATGTAGAGCACGCTGCCGACCTCGCCCTGGCGGACGGCCTTGACGCGCTCCTGGCGCAGCTCCTGGAACGCGTACAGGAAGCTCGCGATCTGGCGCTCCTCCGAGACGTGCGAGAAGAGCTTCGCGAGCACCGCGCCGTCTTCGACCGCCATCGCCGTGCCTTGGATCGTCGAGGGCTGTGCAGGAAGCAGATGGGGGCAGGCGCGCCCCGGGGTTACGTGAGTATGTACAAATTACAATTACAAAGAGCGTGGGGTCGAAAATTAAGGAAGGGCTTCCGCGGACGCGAATCCGCAGGGGGGGGCTTCTGGAAGGGATGGACGACTTACGGGAAAAGGGTGTGCGGCTTCGCCGATGAGAACTAACCGCCCGTCATCGTGTACCCAGTCGTCCAGATCGCGATGTTGTCTGATGGAGACACGTACGGCCTTGCGGGCGAACTTTGCCACTGCTTCGAGTCTGCAGAACGCAAGTCAGCAAGCACTACAGGTTGGAGACGGGGTAACGTTTCCGTACTCAGGATTGATCCCATCCACGATTGAGAGCACGTCGACGGAGGGCTTGTCACCGTACTTGCCCTCGTGGCCGCCGTCGGGCGCGTAGAATTGAAAAGCAATATCTTCCGTGCCGCGCTGGAGGCCACGGGTTATGTCAATAAGCTGGCGATAGACCAACTCAAGGAACGGAGCGCGCGCGCGGGGACACTCACGATTGGGTACGCAACGATGGCGTGGCCGCTTCCAAACGCTGCAAATTGTCCGTGCTTCTCGCAGATTAGCCAAGGCTCGGAAGCAGAGACGGTGTCGTAAACCACGCACCCATTCGCGGATGCGCTCCGCGTACACGGGCACTTCTCTGCTCGGAACAACGGTGCTGAACGCCACACTTTAGCCTCGCCGTCGCCACCCGAACCGGCCAATTTAAAACCATCGGCTACTCACTCGAAGAGCGCCAGCCCTGTCAGATCTCCGGGTGCGTTTGCGCCGACGACCGCTGGCCTGCTGAGCCCGTGTTCGCCATCTGCGCCCACCAGGACGTCCGCCGAGAGCTCCTCGCCCGTCTCCAGCACCACGGTTGCCTCCTGTGCGTCGAGCTCGACGACGTTCGCGTTGTAGCGGACTTGCGCCCCCCGTTCAATCGCCGCTTCATAAAGAATGTCGTACAATTCGGAGTGCTGTTAGCGACGGATCAGGGCGGGGCTCACACGTCGGAAACGCGGTACGCATTTACGAATGGACTCACCGCCAGCATCATGAACAGTCCTCGTGTTTCCTTCAACATGTCTACGTCCCAGATGTGCTCCCCCAGCATTTCACCAGTCTCGTCTACACGGATATTAAACACAAGACATCGTACGAGAGAAGCAAAACTGAGACTCACATCGCATGAATATCAGCCTCTTGGTGATTGACGACTTGCTCGTTAAGATGTCCCGCAGACCCCAGTGAAAGAGGATCTTCGAAAGGTTCGGGGGGTAACCGCACCCCGCTATCGCCACGCTGTTTGCGGTCAGACTTTGTAGCGAGAAAAAAAGGGTCCACACTGTCAGACACGTACTGCGGAGGCCTTGTCTTCACGCTCGAGGACAAGAACATGGTGGCCGACACGTCGAAGGGCTAGTGCACAAGCCAGTCCCGCGATGCCTGGCAGTGTGTCAAGGTCAGTAAGTACCCGCGGCACAAGCCACCAGATCCCTGTGTGGCGTAGTGCATACGATCGATCGACATACCTCCACCAATAATGAGGAAATTGATCGGGAGCGTCGCCTGGAGTGGCGGGTTGGACCTGGAGGACTGTGGGGGCGCACGACGTTTAGCCTAGACGCGAGCACAGACACCAAGCAGCAGCACCGCGACACACCTCAGCACTCATGTCGGGGACGGGATGAAGTTCAGTCTTGAGGGAGGGTGAAGAGGGTTTGATGGGTATGTGATCTCGCCGGTCAAGGACATGTTTCGTCTGCGTATATATCACCGGCGCTCTCACTCGCTTGAGATGTGCGAAGGCGAACCCCGTATGCGGCCGTGCCGTCGTCGAGTCCAAATGGAGCCAAGAGATTAGAACACCCCAGACCCCAGGGCTTCTTCGCGGGAACGCGAATGCAGGGGGGTCGTGCACGAGCCTGATGTGTCTGTCGCCAAATCTGCTCTGTGCTTTCTGCGCAGCGTCCACAGTAGGCAAGCCGGGCTCTCCTCCCTGGCGAGGGACATCGTTGCATACTTAGCGTGGGCGGTCTAGATGTGCGCATGCGGGGCTCGGCCCTCTACGGTTCCCGTGGCTTTTCCTGTGGCCAGCTCTGCACAGTGCACATGTCCCACCTGTCCCCGACGTGGACATTGGGCAGAAGTGGGCAGACCGCTGTAAATGCGTCTCGGATCAGGTTCTTTCAGTTTAGCTTTTGCTTGTTCTTCTTCTTCCACGGAGGCGAGACCAAGACTCTTCCGTGGGCCACGCGCTCCGGCAATCTGAAGGACTCTGCAGTGGTGCGGTGATGTGGCGACCACAAACGAGTCGGCAGGAGGTGCGGCGAAACTTCCCAGCTTCATTTTATATCAATGAAAGGAAGGAAGCTCGAGTACCTGAAAAAATACGCACAACACCCGACCTCAAGATCGGCTTCCCACTTCTCCGGATGCTCGTGCCCATAGACACACCTTGCAGCCACGACCGCCCACAAATGGTCGTAATATGACTTGTAGAGGGCATCGCAAGGAAGTACAGTGTTGGAACACGGATTTTGGGCAAGCGAGCGCTTGCTCGCCGGGAGTTCCCGACGTACGATATGGAGCGGGATTGTACTATTTTGTAGCTTATCCGTTTGCCTCTGTACCACGACGACGGTACAGGACAACCGGAATTCACTCGCTTTCGCTGCCCAGCTTGACCTCCGACGGTTTTTACAACACAAACGGATCCTAGCCAGTCTAGCCGGCTATAAAGGACATAGGGCTAAAGGAGCGTCCTAGCTCGGCGCCGTTCCGAGCCGCCTCGACGTCGCACGAGTCCGATAGACGCTCGTCGCTACCCGAAGCCGCCTGGCGAGGTGCACACCCGATGATGCTGCTTCGCTGCAGTAGTTGAAGACCGAGGAGATTTGATGCCGCTGCTGACGAGCCGGTCAGAGGCTGCTGTTGAGTCGCGTATATATCACGGCTCTCTCTTTCGAAGATGAGTCCTCTGCGTTTCTTACCCCCGTAGACGAGACCACGAGGAGCCCAAATGAGCTACCCGAGATTAGAGACCCCCCCCCCAGGGCTTCTTCGCGATCGCGATGATCACGACGACGATGCGACGCGATTCGCCTGATCTCCGCCGATCTCCCGACGAACACAGTCGAACGCCGGGCTCTCCTCCCTGGTGAGGGACATCGTTGCATACTTAGCGTGCGACGGTCTAGAGTGCGCATGCGAGGCTCGGCACCACTACGGTTCCCGTGGCTTTTCCTGTGTCCAAGCTCTGCAGAGTGCACACGCCCCGCGTGTCCGCAGACGTGGATTGGTCACTTGGGCAGAGCGAGCATTGACCGCTGTCGAGCCGATGAAGATCAAGCTCTTTCAGCTGCTGAGGAGTTGAAGTTTCTTTAGGTTTATGGAAAGCGAGACCAAGACTCTTCTATTTGGGATTCTATGTTCCGCAATCGCAAGGCGCACGCTTGTGGGGGTGATGTTGCGAACACGGATTTTCGGCAAGCGAGCGCTTGCTCACCGGGAGTTCCCGACGTCGATATGGAGCGGGCTCGAGTACTGATTTTGTAGCACATCCGTGACCTGGCCGGCTGTACCACGACTCCGGATGCTGGTGCAGGACAGCCACCGGAATTCACTCGCTTTCGCTGCCCAGCTTGACCTCCGACGGTTTTTACAACAGTACAGGAGCACGGGAGAGGAGATGGGATGGTTCGCTGAAGTGGGTGCCAATCCGAGGGCAGCGGGTCGGGGTGAGTCGGCAATCCGGTCGTTTCTGAGCTGCACTTAGGCTCCGGTGGCAGTGTCGACATCCGAATGCAGAAACCGACCTTCGTGGCAATCCACTATCAGCCTCACTGCGGTTGCCACTGTCCCAAGCAGCCTATCCTCTTCAGCTCAACTTCAACTTCCATCTTGTAGGCCTGACGCAGAATAGACACCGCATCTCATCACGGTATGTATTCCCGTCCCTGCAGTCGGAGAGGGGAAAGCGGCCTGAACTCGGCCACCGATGTCGGGGTTTGTCAGCGATTCCCAATAGACGCGTCGCCAGCAAGAAAGGTAGGAGGCGTCTCGCTTCGGGGTCATATATACACCCCAGATACAGTCTCAGTCTTCCTCACCTCGAGGCGGGAAGCCCAAGATCCCCACCTTCAAGCGGCGGAGTCGCCATCTGGAAGATTGGCAGTACGCATTATCCTTGTCAGTTAGCCTCCTTCCAAACCTTCCGACTGACCCAGCGTGTATCCTCCTCCCTCAAACGCATATACCCTATCTGTATCCGGTACAGACTATCAAGCGATGACGTCACCAATTCAGTCCCTTTTTCGACCGGCCACGGCGAGACGAGTCGGGGCGCCGGCTCGGGTGTCGAGCACGTTGAAGATCGTCTTGCCCCACGCAGCTCGTTCTCGGCCGTACAATTTGTATTCGACCGCGACGTCACCGGCGATCAAGCCCTTCCAGCTCTACACCGCCGGAACTCCCAATGGACGCAAGGTCTCGATCCTCCTCGAGGAGCTGAAGGATCAATATGGTCTGACATACGAGTAAGCACATTTTGAACTGTTTCACCCGCCTTGACCGTATATATATATGACTGACGCGTCGTACGTCCTGCCAAAAAAACAGCGTGCACCCTATAGACATCGGGAAGGGGACGCAGAAGGAGCCCTGGTTCATCAAGATGAACCCGAACGGCCGCATCCCCGTCCTCGTCGACAGCAACCGCGCCGACTTCACCGTCTTCGAGACCGCCGCGATCCTGCTCTACCTCGAGCAGCACTACGACACGCTGTACAAGTTCTCGTTCGACCCGCGACGCGCCCGAACGAGTACAGCGAGATGCTCCAGTGGATCTTCTTCACGGTACGTGCGGCCTCCCTCCTCCCTCCAGGCTTCCAGCTGCAGCTCCATGCGCGATGGTGCTCTGACTCCGACTCCGACTCCTGCGTCGTCGAACTGACACCAATCGGATAGCATGGCGGCATCGGGCCGATGCAAGGGCAAGGTGGGCACTCGAGCTCTGCACCCGCACCGAATGACGCAGAACATGAGCTCATTTCAAATCGCACGCCTGTCCCCCCGAATCTTACCACTTAACACATACACACACCAGCCAACCATTTCGTCAAGTTCGCACCCGAGGACATCCCGTATGCCAAGAAGCGTGCGTCATGTTTTGCATTCTCATGACTTCGACCGCTCGCCGGAGAGTCGTCCAATGTCCAATGCTAATGCCACATCGCATACAGGGTACCTGGACGAGACGAAGCGGCTGTACGGCGTGCTCGACATCCGGCTGCGCGACCGCGACTGGCTCGCAGGGCGCGGCCGCGGGTCGTACAGCATCGCAGACATCAACGCGTTCCCGTGGTGCGTCGTCCAGGTCATGTGGAGGCTAAAACAGCAACGTGTAACTCAACGTGCTCTCTCGCACGACGCAGGGTGAACGGCCACGGGTTCGTCGGCATCGAGGTGGACGAATGGCCGCACGTGAAGGTGAGCACACACGCCGTCTCGTCTGACTGGTACTATTAACATGGAGCTGACCACTGGCATCCCCGGGTGCAAGGCATGGCTCGAGCGCACTGCAGAGCGTGCAGCAGTCAAGCGTGGCATGGCGGTCCCATGAGAGGTGACCAAAGACGGGCTGTAGTCCCAACGTCAAACTGATGATGGCCAGCACGTCAGCGGATCCGGAGGGGGAGGAGCGATGCTGTTCCAGCGCGGTGGCCTGAGAACGACCACCGTACACGGTGCAATTCGCATTCGCCGACAGCCAATGGGAGGCCCGCGCGCGCGCGAGTGCGGTGCGTATATGGCGGTGACGGGGTGCAGGCCAATCATTATCATTTGGGGGGAGGGGATCGTTCAAGTCGGGCAAAGTTCAATTCGCGAAGCTAGTTGTGCGTTCCATTTGGACACTCCGCCATGATAGAGAGCGTCATATACCAGCTATCACCCTACGGTCAGCGGCGTGATGGAGAAGTCGAAGACCGACCCCGCGTGCGCTTTCCGGACATATGAATAGGTATCCCGAGGTGATAAATACATCCCTGTGAACTCTAAGTACACGAAGTGAGATGCGTTGTGGAAGAGAAGGGGCTTGCACCAAGGCCTGGACCCGGAACCCCGAGCTATCCCGAGACGCCCTGGAGGGATAGGGGCAGCTTGGGCCCAGTCCATTCCGTCCACGATGTAACGATACACAGTACTCCTACACGAATATTCTGCTTGATGACGATGATGCTGATGAGCGTGATTTTGATTATGGCTAGGGGGAGACCCCTCCGGCATGACATAGAAACAGAAACTGGCACTGCGACGGAGAGGAGTTAGCAACGACCTAAACTAACTCGAATCGAGGGAAACGCAAGCCCAGAACGCACCAATATGCACATTGGAGCATCTGGGTCTAGGCCCGCTGCTGGATGCACTCGTCCACACTCCAGGGTGGAGGTGGGGATGTGGGATCAGGGAGAGCGAGCGCACGCCGACGAGTGCAGAACCAGCCTCGGGACGATGCTCATGCTCATGCTCCTGTTTTGTCTATGAGTGGGTGTGCGGAGGAGGCTGGGCGGAGTCGTCCGCGACGGCGCCGCCCCGCGGCAGGCTCCCGGGCTCCGAGTCGATGCTCGTACTCGTACTCGAGGAGTCCGAGCCCGTCTTGGAGGGGAGCGCGGGGAGGTCGGGGCGCTCCGTCTTCTTGGTGAACTCCATCCAGAGCTCGAGCGTGTACTGGTGCATCTCCTGGGCGTATGCGAGGAGGGCGTAGTGGGGGTGGGTGGGATTCATCCCTGGGCGCGTCGTCGTGGGAGTTCGAGCTTGGACGGTGCGGGACCCTGCGGGGGCTCGTGTGGCTTGGTGCGAGTGCTAGGCGGCGCTGCGGGCGTTGGATTGGACGTAATAGCGGTCGAGGACGGCGTGATCGATGGCTATCGAGGCGTGTGTGTAGAGTCGACGATCAGGACGCCGGAGGGCGGCGCGTGAGCGGGCGGAGAGCGAGGAAAACGGAAGAGGGACGACAAGACGGGGCTGTCTGGGAGGACTGGAAGACGGGTGTGTCATATAACGGAAGTTGCCAGGCCATGATTGGTCTCTTGATCTAGAAGCAGCTTTGGACTCAGCTGGGGGCAGGGAACGCCGGGACAGGACGCCCTTTCATTGCGCAGGATCGCGAGGGACCCTATAGGATGACGGGTGGGGCCACTACGTCATCGCCCAACCGCGCATTCTGGACACGCTGGCGCCGGATCGGGATCGAAGCAGACTCTTGGCGGTGCCGGAACTAGAGCGGGTCCACAAACATAGGAGTCTCGATATTCGTCCCCGCAACATGTTTCAGGACCGCGGAGGAGGGGGCAACCAGAGTCTGGGCCGTGCATTCTTGACTGCATTCATCTACGTCTGCTGGAGTAACCCAAAGTTGTGAGCTTTCTGAGCTACCGTAATCAGAAGGACGAAAAGCTTACTGTGGGGGTGTCCACGTCGGATCACAAGATAGCGGGCCCGGGGGTTCCGGGAGGTCCTGGGCTTGGGAACTAAGATATAATTGCTCAGCGAATTCAAAGAGCGACCCACTTGTGATCATGCGAGCCCTTGCGAGGCTCACGCCTATTTTCCACATTCAAGGAATATATATTAGCTGCTGTCGCTGAGGAATGGGCCAGGAACGATGACATCTTGGAGAGGGTGACCAGAGGGCGACCAGAGCCTTCCAGAGGGCTTCTCGAAGGCGGCGTCATTAGGATGACGACGTACTATACGCAGAAGCAGGTCGTCTCCGAGACAAAGTTAGAGTACTACGGGGCTATGGATGGTGAGAGATATTGGGAACTCAGTTGTCTGACCTGGAGGGTTGGCCGGCGGCCTGTTTGGTGGTTTCGGGCAACGGAGGATTCGCCAGAAACTTGTTTGCCAAAGACGGACTCGAACCCTCGCACGTAGCAAACACGTGGCGTACCGCACCCTTGGGACGTTCCTGACGGACACTGTCCTCGTCGTGACCCAGTCATGCCTGCACCCCCGAGTCTCCCAATATCATCTCCGCGGTTCTCTTTTCAGTCTTATGCTACGCGGCTCCCAGATACACTGGACGGTGACCGGCGTACCGTGCTCCTTACACTCTTTCGCAGCAATCTTCGTGCCAGCCACACGGAGCTCCCAGAAGTCGCGACGTCATCGTCCTCAAGTTCAGCTCCCCCGCATCTTCTCCGCTCTCGTACTCTGCCTCGCCTGTCCTCCACGTTACGAGAGACCTACCACCAACGCTCTGAAGCGGAACGAAAAGAAGCCTGTATCTCGGATGATGACATCGCGCGAAGCTGTCAGCTTTTGCCGGAAGGACTAGGACCCTGCAACGTGGACCCGCCGAGGGGCAAAGGAGTTTCGCGACGCTGTGCACCTGGTTCGTGGGGGAGGTCGTTTCGTTGAATTGGCCGGACGTGAGGACGTGAAGGCGGAGATAGAGCTGGAAGAATGACACGCCACGGACCGCGTCCAGTGGGATCTCTCTACGCCGAGGTCAGAGAAAAGTGCAGGGAGTTCTGGTCAGTTCGTGCTCTCCGCGTGTTGCGCCCCCGATTGGGTAACTCAGGGTCTGTGTGTTCTATCTGACGTGGTGTCTTTCTTGAGCTCCTACGGTGTGTATTGCGTCTCTTACATTTCACGCGGTTCTGGAACTTGTGTAGTTTTCTCATGCTGGCGCCGGGGTGGCGCAAAGCACAGGCGGTTTCTCTGGTAAAGTCGTTTGTTCACATAACGGCTGGTGCATTTCCGGGGCCTTGAGCAGACATGTCTTCAAATTTCGCGTGGGATTCTCTTTTCCTTGTAATGCGATAGATGTAGTTTGCGTTTCGTTATCCCCTTATTACCTTGTGGTCGGTCTCAGGTCGTACTGCTATGTATTACATTCCTACGGTATGGCGATGGAAGCTCCACAACGACAAGGACCATAACGTCTAGAATGAGAGACAAAGGTCTCATCCGATCTCTCTTCAATTGGTCCCTAATGCTGTCAATAGCGTACAGGACCTCACGAAAGCAACCAGCAATTACTCTCCATTTAAATAAGTATATTCATGCCGAATTCGATGACGTCGTTCGTTTCGGTGTGGACTTAGATAGACGCTTGTGATCGAGCCAGCCACGTGTATTTTAAGCGCCGAGCGGGCCGAAGACAAGATTTTGCAGTCGTTTCCGCACTGCACGTTCTCGTCTTTTTGAGTACTCTCGCTCCCTCCGTCTCTAGCTTGCCATGGTTCGCCGCCGCTCCGGGAAAGCCAAGGCAGCTCAGCGCAAGCCACGCGGCGTGGACCGCAAGGACAGCAAAATGCAGCGGTGGAACACGGCCGCGGACATCCCGATGGACGAAGAGGACCAGTGTGCGTTCCTTTTCTTCTTGGTTTCGTCTGTCACAAGGTCGATGCCGACGTTGTTGCAGTCCACTCTTCCAGGGATAAGATTCTCCTCGAAGGGGGTGAGAGTGGAGGCGACGAGGATGGCGACGAGGACGAAGTCTTTGCTCTACAGGGCATGCCTGAGGACGATTCCTCGGAGGACGAGCAGGAAGAAGACGCCATGGACGAGGACGACATTGACGATGTTCACTACGCCGCTGCGGCTGCGGCAAAGAAAGGGAAGAAGGAGAAACAGGGGAAGGGAAAGAAGGGGAAGAAGGACGAGTCCGAGTCTGAGGAGGGGAGCGATTCTGAAGAGGAAGAGGGCTGGGGGACGAAGAAATCAGCGTACTACGCGTCGAATGCGGATGAGATCGAATCGGACGATGAGGAGGCGAACGAGCTGGAGGAACAGGAGGCGAAGAGGCTCCAGGCGAAAACGAGGGACGCCATGGCTGACGACGATTTCGGACTGGGAGATGTCGTTGAGGGTTTGCCAGAGGAGGATGGGTACGTTGTATTTTGTCGTTGCGAAACCTTGGCTGTAGTTAACCGCGACCCAGGTTGGTGGACGAGCCTGCACAGCCCGTGGTTGAGTTACCTCAGGACAAGCAAGCACTGTTGCGGCACCTAGAGAAGACGAACCCTGAAGCTTTAGGCCTTGGCACATGACTGGGACGACGTCGCTTACAACGTCATGAAATCAAAAGCTAAGCTCGAGAGGTGCGGTCATCAAATCCAACCGCATGTACCCATCTTATTTCTTGCCCCAGGCTGCAGTCCGAGAACCCAAGTGCCCTCAGCCTCAGCATGATGCACCTACACAACCGTACGTGACATCTCTCTTTGTGCCCCTTCCCCACCAATTTGACATTCACCCCGCTTTGCAGAGGCCCTCCTCACATACGCGACGACCCTCGCCTTCTACCTCCACCTCCGCGCCTCGCCGAAGTACGCCCAGCGCCCAGATCTGCTCAGCACGCACCCGATCCTCCCTCGCCTCCTCACGCTCAAGCAGTCCCTGCACACCCTCGAGGAGCTCGACTTCGCCGCGTCCGAGTCTGACGACGAGTCTGGCCTGAGCTCGTCCGACTTCGCCAACGAGGACGAAGACGAAGAGGATGGCGAAGAGGACTTCGACTGGATGGCGGACGCGCAGGACCTCTGGGCCGGGAACAACACCCTCAAGCGCAAGGGCGCGGGGCTCGAGCAGGGCGAGCTCGAGGCGCTGCTCCGCGAGGCCGAGGGGATCATGGATACGGACGCAGACGTCCTCCCCAGGACGAGCACGAGCGGGGGCAGGAAGGATAAAGATGGAGAAAAAGAAAAGCCGAAGCGCAAGTCGAAGGCCGACGGCGAGCCCGAGCCCCCCAAGAAGAAGCGCAAGGCCGCCGACGCGAGCGCAAAGGGTGTGTTTCCCACGCCCGTCTTCGACCTCGTCGAGCGCGAGCTCGCCCCGCCATCCAAGCGCAAGCGCGAGGGCAAGCCAAGGGTCGACACGGCCGACGACGAGTACGGGGAGGCGAGCGCGCTCGACGCCGCGGATGCCGCGGACAAGCAGGCGCGCAAGAAGTCGCTGCGCTTCCACGTCGCGCGCATCGAGAGCACCGCGGCGCGCCGTGCGGGCGCGCGGGCGCACACCGTGGGTGGGGACGACGATATCCCGTACCGCGAACGGAAGCGCGAGCGCGAGGCGCGCCTCGCGAAGGAGGTCGCCAAGGCGCGCGAGGGGCGTGGCGCGGACCTGGACGACGTCGACCCGGAGCTGGAGATGGATGTGGATGGCGGGGCGGGGGCGAGGAAGGGCAAGAAGCGGAGTCGGAACGAGGAAGACAAGGGGAGTGGGGGCGAGGAGGAGGACGGGTATTACGAGCTGGTGAAACGCAAGTCGAAGGAGAAGAAGGAGAAGAAGAAGGAAGAGTACGAGACCGCTGCGGCGGCTGCGCGGTACGTGCCCTGTCCACTGATTCGGTGCAGCTGACTGACTCTGGGGGCGGCGAGCAGGATCGTTGACGAGGAGAGCGTGGACGGGCCGCGGTCGCTCACGCGCGCGATCCTCAAGAACAAGGGCCTGACCCCGAAACGCGCCAAGTCCGTGCGCAATCCGCGCGTCAAGAAGCGGGAGAAATACGAGAAGGCGAAGAAGCGGGTCGCCTCGCAGCGCGCGGTCTACAAGGGCGGCGTCGACGCGGGCAGGTATGGCGGAGAGAAGACCGGCATCTCGCAGACGATCAAGAGCGTCCGGCTGTAGTGCGCGTTTTTCGCCGTGGCCTGCGCGCGGTGCTGCGTTGCGGGCTGGTATTGGCACTGTGCTGTGTTGGGAGAAGGTGGGACGGCGGCTGGCGCGAGCCAACAACACCAGGTGTGGCCTCTCTATTGCTCGACAGACGGTCCGTACTAAAGTCCGCCGAGCTGCTTTCATAGTGCTTAAGGTTCCGATCGTGCTGTACCTGCATCGAACCTTATTGATAGAAAATGTCCTGCCTTCTTCGTCTTGCCGTCTAATGTCCGTGCTGGGTTGCCGCAGTGAAGACCGCCCTTCCTGCCTATGAGTCTAAGGGGCGGCTTGAGAAAGCCAGCACAAGACGTCGACATTGGTTTGTTCAAACATCGCCACCTTCCTTTCCTGCGTGACCATGGCCACGCGTGACGTGCTACGAATGATGTAAGTGAGTAGAACCCCCTAACCACTTCATCTTGAACACAGTGACACCTTTGAACACCGATGATGGCGCTTCTCTCTGTAAATGACGCCCAAAGCCAGGGTCTCATCCCACCTCACGATGAAATTGCGCTGAGCTTATACAGGGATGTTGTGCTTCCAGCCGAGAAGGCTGCGAGCGAAGCTGGTAATGGCAACAACGCCATGTTTTCACGCATTGTCGGTTACCTCCTCCTGTATCCCCCCTCTGAAGACGCTCGCCAAACCCTCAAGGGCGAAATCGAACTGTGCAAGCATGAGATCAACCAGAGCCAGGCCGTATACGATATGGGTGGCATGTATTTCGAGAACTTTATTCGAGTCTTCTGTACGCAGGCTCCTGACCGCTGAGCATGTGTATGGGAAAGTTCTGACCAGAATAACACAGTCAGGACGATTCCAAGTGAAACATCTACGCCTGAATCTGAAGAGCTGGAAGGTCCCCCCAAGTTGCCGGACTGCTACGCTCTTCTCATGGCATACGTCCCTAGCCGCTCTAACACCACTCCGACCGCCCCTGACCACTCGCATGCGGAAGCCGCGGTACGTTGCCCATGCATGTCACGGTCGAGTCGTCAGTAACTGGCATGGCATGCAACGTTCGAGGGGTACAGGCTCTCGCACGGGATAACTTTAGCTGTCTGCTGTCGGGCAAACCCGATATGCGATCGTATTGGAAAAGGTTCATCACGGAGGTGCCACCAGGCAGACGGTTCGCCCGGACGAACTGTTGCTATATTTTCCCCGACTCGCTTCAAGCCGGCGATACTGGATCTAACAGAGCCAACACACTGACGGTGCGTGTTGCGCACGGCTGCGTGGAATATCGGCTCCAGAGCACTAGAAATGACGATGACTACAGGAACACCAGGTAGCAACGTTTTGGACCATCTTGAAACGATTCGGGTGCGAGCAAGTCCGCAATGAGCTCGACGGCATAAACTCGGAGGGTAGTAATCTCCGTCGAATGGAGAACGTCATGACGCTCGAATGCATGATTCACCAAGGCTTCGACCGAATGTTTCTCTGGCTGGAAGAGGTCCCAGACGAGGTGAGGCTTACTATCTCTACCACTGCTCCGAGTCAGCCTCCCATGATTCGCATGTGGATCATTACACCACCTCATTCCCGTGGCAGCGAAACACGTACCACATCCGCCTCGCAGGCCCAATGACCCACAGTGAGTGGGACATCCCACAAGAAACCGTAACGTTTACGGCGCACACGGGCGACCCGCTCCCCAGCCCAACATACCTCCGGATCCACGCCGCCTGTTGTCGCGTTGCGAACATGTCGGGCGCAGCGGAGTACCTGAATGCAATTGCGGACGAGATATCGATGGAAGACGCAGACTCAAGTCTTGAATGAGTGTGAGACGGCCGCTCCTGATGTCCCTGTATTTTCACACTGCGACGTTGGAAGATCCAGATAGTATACGTAGCCAGTGCGGTGTGGTCTGTTGATCAAACTTAGAAACTTAATTGCCTTTCGCCCATACAACGCAGTGCGTACTGCCTCGAGGCTACCAGACATGCACGAGATTAGTAATTAGGCTGTGAACGTCGTCGCTATAGCCATAGCGTGTACTGAGCGCATATAGCCAGCTCACAATATTAACCATGCGTTGTACGACTACATTTGAATTCGAATTCGACATAGATCCAAAACGTCGAACACTCCAAGCTATCCATACATATACAATTGCTGCTCTGCTCACATAACCACGCGCACATGATGCATACATTCGCTACCTATAGCTTTTGCCTCCCCTCCTCTTCGAATTCCAAAACGCGAGCCACCACACTACATATGCAGAGTCAGAGTGTCCGTGCCGGGTACACACAGTCCGAACCATGGTCTAGGGATATAGAAGAAGCCTAAGAGGAACAGGTGAGGTGTGAGGGTGAGAGGAGATGATGATAGGAGGAGAGGAGAGGTGGTTAGGCAAGGGGAGGGAGGGCGAGGGCGATGCTACTACAAGACAGGTACACACACAAATTTCCGATGCGATCCAACACAGCGACAGCGACAACGTGCACACACAACAAAACACGACGACTTCCTACGTGGGTAACAAACAACCAAAAAAAAAGGAAGAAACATGGAGATGAGTAGAAATGAGAACCGGGGCGGACGATTATATTTTTCTTTCTTTTTGAGAGGGGGGGGGTCGTCCCCTCTGCTGCTGTGGTCTCGCCAATGACGACTACCGTGACATAGTTGGCTGCTTTTCCGGACTCAAAAGAAAAAAGTAAGAGAAAAAGAAGAAATGGCTCTCAGATGCAAACAAGATACACGAACACTCCCCGCACGGCGCACACACGGACGATCGACGTCCGCGTTCACGGGAACGGGCTGCCGAACACGGGCTGGTCGACGCTCATCGCGTTCGCATTTGCGGCACCAGGGCCGGGGTCGGCGGACGTCGCGCGCGAGGTGGCCGACGCGCCCCCCGCGCCGTCGGCGACGGCCAGCTGGTAGATGCGCTTGATCTCGGCGGCCTGGTCCGCGCACTCCTCGTACGCGTACGCGTACTGCTCGAGGCCGCTGATGCAGTTCGTGACCTCGGGGCGGCCCATGCGCGCGAGGAGCATGCCCGCCTGGATGCAGCTGACGTGCATCACCGCGCAGTCGAGCCGCTGTTGGTTGGTTGGTTTGGGGGGGGGAGGTCGGAGGCCGCGGAGAGAAGGGGGTGCGTGTGTAGATGGAGGTGTGTGTGGTGGGTAGGGAAGGCGAGGACGGGGAGGGGAAAGGTACGCGCGCGAGGGGCAGGGACAGAAGGGCGGCAAGTGGGCGGCAAGGGAGCAAGGGGGAACAGGAAGGGGATGAAGGGGGATCACGCGGGCGGCGTTGCGGTGGGGACATGGGAAGGAGGAGGAGGAGGAGGGAAGAGGCAGGAAGCAGGTGGTCAGCGGTGCCGCACGCGCGGGTCCGAGACGGAGCTGCCGGGACGTACCAAGTAGCCGTTGGACGCCAAGACACCGGCCTGCGCGCAAGAACGGGACAATCACGCGCGTCAGCGTGCGGAGTCGAAATAGTATATAAACTTGGGACTGACCAAGCCGGCGATGCGCAACGCGCCGTGCAGGGCTTCGTTGCTGACCTTGCGCTTCTTCTCCTCGATCTGGGCGTGCTGTGGGAGGAGCGTCTCCGACGTGCCTGTGCGCGTCACGTCGTTGACTTCTCGGATCCCGAAGTCCTCGAGCGCGTTTTGCAGGATAATCCACATGATGTGGTAAGTGGCGTCGCTCGCGCCTGCGGTCGTGGGGGCGTCAGCGGTCACCGCCGACCTCGCTGGGCTGGGGAAAGAAGGCAGGGATGACACGCACATGCTGTAACGGCGCTGACAAAGTCCCATTCCGCCTCAAAGTTGCTGGGAACACCGACGTGCTGGAGGTGCTCCTCGCGCCAATCGCTCAGCATGCTCATGAACCCGTTCAGGACATCCAGTGGAATCCCGTCGGACTCGGTTGCGGGCCGCCATAATTGACGGGACATCTGCCGCGCAATCCGTGCCAGAGCATGCGCGGCACGGTAGTACCCCTGGTCAACACCAAGCGGGTCTCTTGTCAGCAACAGGGAGAACGGGTGCGAGTCCTGGTCGTGAGTAGATCTTACCAAGAACTGGACGACAAGTGCGCAAATTTTTCAGTACGGGGAGACGATGATTGGTGCAAGATTTGGACGTGCCTCTAGCTGTTCCCTGGGAGACGGTTGCGGCGCATGGGATTCGATTATGTCGGGGGGTACTGGGCCGACGGTGTAGAAGTCGATGTCGTAGTCATCGTCATCCCTGCGGACGAAAAAAAAAGGGTGAGTGTTTATGTCACCATTCAACGGCACCGAGCTGACGAATGCGGCAGGCACGTACAGCATCGGTTTCCGCCGGTAATACACGCTGCGATAAGCATCCGCCAGGCATGCCATCCACCATGCGAAGATCATGGTTCCCCGAGCCTCGGGGTCCTGTATGTTCGACATGACGGATTTGTGGTTGATCTGACAACGACGAGACCGTCAACGCCAGATCCCGGCACAGGAACGGTTGGCATCCTGACCTGCAAGTCCAGCAGCAACCGTATCGCAGACCCGAGCCAGAACCCGTGGAATCCTGGGATACGGTGAGACCGTGCTGTCAAGCGACGAGAAAAAAAAGAAAACATACCTGCATTGTCCTCCACGCTCTCTGCATGTCCGACTCATCATTACAGATAGGATAGGGCAACGGCTCGGACCCGCACTCACGGCTCTGCAGGGGCTCTATCAACAGCGCTATGACGACGTGGTCTGCGCTGGGCACCCTGTGTACCTTCATGTCTTCGGCCAGGTCCCTTGCGCGGTTGATGAGCACCTTCGCGAACACGCTCTGGTTCCTGTTCTGGTGCCGGTCCGCGACGAAGAGCGGATGTTCGGAGAACTTAGCTCCCCAAGCAACGACCACGGCCACCAGACTGCCCGGGCCACGTCATTTGACCATCCAAATCCCGAGAACAATCGGTGGCACTCACGCAGGGTGAACGGGTTTCTGCTGGGGTCCGCCATGAGGGGGGCTGTTGCTGTTGCGGCCGCGGTACCCTGCACCACCTTGTGGGGTTCCATCATTTGTCACCTGCGGCTGCGAGCCGGTGGCATAGAGGCTGTAATGCAGCCGCGACCGGAACTGCGCGGGGTTCAAAAGCGGGAGCCGGGAGTGCACGATCTGGAAGAAGACCTCCACGAGGTCGAGTGCAAATCTGCGTGTGACGCGTTAGCCCACCAGCCAGCACTGCACACTGGGGATACGTAGGTGATCATCGACAGGGAGATCCGCCCGAGATTGTGTGTATTAAATCTCATCGTCCCGAGCGAGCGCTCTATGGGCGGTGAAGAGATGGATAGACGGAACTGGGGGACGTACTCTATGCGGAAGTTATCCTCTGCCAGGCGATAACCCAAGGGGCCCCATTCGTTGTACGCTGCCGGATTCTGAGCGGAAGCTCGAGAGCCATTCAGGTGGGCGCTATGCGTTAAAGTTATGGGGAGATCAGAGCGATAGAAGACGGGTGACAGGGAACCTGGTGTAAGCACCAACCTTGCTGGTTCCGGCGGCGAGAATATGTATGCCAGCAAGTCGCGTGTCTGCGTATCTTGTGTAATAGGGTGAGCCCGAGGGAACGGGCCGGCGTGTATGGGCAATTGGCTTCCCAGTGGTTGATACGGCTGGGAGGCCCCTGAAACCATGTGTTCTACGGGACCGCTGATTAACCGGTCATTGGATCAGCATTGCGTTCAAAGTGGGACAGGACACCCGGGAAACCGCGCATTGACGGCGAGACGGGTGCATCCTCCGGTGGCTCGGGGTGCATCGTTCCCAAGCTGTGATGCTTAACAGTTCCCATGTGGTGCGATCTCCTGTTTCCGAAACGCGTCGAACGGGTACAGAAGGGGGAAGCGCAGCAAACCTTCATGCGCCACGGGGCCGAGGCCGGGACCGGGACAGGGAGGGAGCGGAAGAGGAAGGAAACTTACAGACGGGAGCTGGATGGTTGCGAGCTGCCGTAAGGTGAGTAAGGGCGGTATCCTGATCGGTAATGACACGCCCACCTTGCGCTGCTGGTGGACAACGTTCGTGGCCTCTTGGCGGCCGCAGCATTGCGTTTCTTCTCAGTGGTCGCCTGCTGAATGTGATGGCTTGACACGGACGCATGAGGTGGATTCACACAGAACAAGGGCCAGCGTGGGACGTACGTGCAGGGGTAGTTCTTGGACAGACAGTGCTATCGCGGGGGACGCGGTGAGGGGCGTGCGTCGAGGGAGGGGCAGATAGGGAGGGGGGCGGCCTTACCTGACACTGTTCACGGCACTCGGTTGAGCGGGATGGAGCGGATGGGGAGGTGGGATGGGCGTACCTTGTCCTGACCGGGTAGCTGATTGCATTTCACCTTCCGGGCTCTGTCAAAGTAACGCGTCGGTCCACGAATAGGTGGACCTGAGGACGCGGGGGACGGACCTGCAGGCATCGCAGGCGGTGTTCTGTTTTCTGGGAGGCGGCAAGGTCTTTGCGAGCTCGTGAATCTGGTTCTGCATGGAGGGGGAGGAGAAATTGAAGGCTGTTGCGGGAGGGGGGCGATCGACAGGGTTCGATGAGGTTGTGTGTATGAGCGGGGCGCGGAGACAAGACGGGGGACGCACACTGGGAGGAAGAACCTGAGCCCTCTTGGGGGTCTGGGCGGTCCATGGGGCGAGATAGCGGGAGAGGGGAGGAGGGCAGGAGTCAGCAGACGAGCAAGGGCTCCGTTTACTGGAATGAGACGAGTCTCGGAGTCGCACCGTCTCACATCCAATTCCCTCCGCTTCTTACATAGCGCCCCCTAGACGCCCATCCGCGCAGCCACCTCGGCACCGAAAACAACCACCCTCCGGTCACACACAGTCACCCCCCGCCTCTTCCGCCGGGTCACACCCAGTCACGCTAATTTTCGGCGACGCATTTGGCGCCCGTGCACGTCGCAGCTGCCACCGTTTGGCCACCGTCATCAGAGCACTCGGACCGCCTCCGCCCTCCCGCCCAAAAGCACAAGCACACATCTCGCGAGCACCATGGTCAAGGTCGAGATCGTCGAAGAGAAGGAGCAGGACTCCCGCTCCCCCTACTCCTCCCCCGCCTCCTCGCGCACGTCCTCGTCCGTCTCCCTCTCGTCCGTCGGCTCAGAGCTCGACGGCGAGGAGTCCTTCTACGAGCGCATCGTCGCCCTCGCCGACATAATCCCCCCCACCACGCGCCAGAGCATCTCCTCCAAGCTCGGCAGCACCGCCAGCGCGCTCAAGACGACCGGCAAGGTCGTCGGCAACCTCGTCTGGATCGTCACCACCTCCGCCCTCCTCATCGGCCTGCCCCTCGCGCTCGTCCTCGAGGACGAGGCCAAGGTCGTCCAGCAGGAGAAGGAGATGCTCGCCCAGCAGCAGGGCGCACAGGTGCGTCCCGCGTGTCACGCCCATCCCCCCCCCCTTCCCTCGTAAACGTGTTACTCAACCCCGCTTCCCGTGTCTCTCCCACCCAGATGCTTGCGCCCCCGCCCGGTTCGGGCTCGCTATACCCACAGCCGGGCCAGCCACAAAAACCCGCCCAAGTCCCCCTCTGAGCCTGACACTCATTCCGCCCGACACGCGCGCGGTCACGCCCTCCGTGCTTCCCCCATCCGTGTACCATATAATAGCCGTAGAGAGCCCCTTATTGCCACATGTCACTTGCCCCCTCCTCCCTCCTGATCCTTGATCCCTGAGTTCTGAGGCGTGATATGCCGGCCTCGATGCGGCGGCGGCTGCCTCAGCAGTCACGCCTTCTTACGCCGCGGCCTCCCGCTGCCGTACGACGCGTGCAGCCTGGCCGCGAATGTGCATCAGACGACATGTTCCCTGCGAGGAAGGACGTCTCCGGATCGTCGACGCGCATTGCCTGCCCCCTCCCCGAAGTCTCCGAACCCACACGCTCGCCGCACAATCAGCGCCCTGCCGGCGGGCGACGTGGCAGATAAACATAGATGTGGACATCGAATATGAATGCTCAGAGTGACCAGTGAGTGACCAGTGACTGCTGCCCGTCAGCATCATTGACCCGCGCCGCAATCGACAAAATCAGAATCCGCCGTAGGTCCGACACCATATCGGACGCAGTCGCAGCGAACTCGTTAAGGAAAGAGAGTGCATGCATCTGTATTGCGCTTGACAGACCGGAGCTGTATCTGCATCTGTATCTACCCAAGTGACATGTAACGTCTCATGCCTCCAGCCCGAACTGGACAGCGCACGTCGACAAGAACAAGGACAAGGGGGGACACACCCGGCCGTGGTCAGCGGCATGACACAGAAAGTGGGCCGACGGGATTGACTCACCGAGGAAGATTCCCGGGAGGCAGGGAAAAACGACCGGCCGCGCGAAGTTGTCCCTGCGAACGCACCGACGTCAGTCAATCTGCCCACGCTCCGACACGCCCTCCCCCCAAGCGCAGCCGGCCCCAGTAGTACTCGTGTCCCACCCCTTTCTTCCCTTGTTCACTCATGTGCGGATTGGCCCGCGTCGATCGACGCGGGCTGCCAGGCGTGCACACACACACACACACCTGGCTGCCCAACGCATGCAGAAGAGACGGCGGGAGCGGAGATACGGGAGCAGAGGCGCGCAGCGAGAGAGAAGCAGGGAAGGATAAGGGAGGAAAACACGCACGCAGATCGGTATCTCCTCAGGTAGGTGATAGCGTGCTCCTCGATTTCGTCCGGGATCACGCCGAACGCCTCCCAGTCCCCGGGGACGTCCACGTCGCTGATGTACCGCCGCACGACCTCGTCGGGGCTCAGCATCGGCCACCACACGTTCTGCGCGAGCTTCGAGAGGGCCAGCGCGACCGACTTGGGCACGACGGGCGCGCGCGACGGCGGGTTGTACGTGATCGTCGACACGAGCGTCAGGAGGTACTCGTATGTCAGCGTCGACGGGCCCGGCAGGTTAAACGTGCCGGGAAGGGGCGCCATGGGGAGCGTGTTCGCGAGCGCCTGGGCGACGTCGAAGACCTGGATGATCGGATCGCGTCAGTGTCGCTGCGTTGCGAAACCGGACGCGAAGTGGGGTGGGGAACACATACATGTGCTGGGCGGACCTTCGTCTGCATGTGGTTCAGCTTCCACCAAATCGGCCAGACTGTCAAAACGAAACACGTCGTTACACTGAAACGTCGGAGTAGAATGCAGAAGTGCGGAACTTACTTGCGATGTTGTTCAGCAGCCGGTCCTCGTAACCGAACATCGTTGCGGGGCGGAACGATCGTTGCGTCCGGGAACGCCTCCTTCACGAGCTCCTCGCCGGCAGCCTTCGAACGGTAGAACGCAGACTCGGAGGTGTGCGAAGCGTTGAGGTGGGAGACATGGACGAAGCGGTTGACTCCGTTCTGAGCGGCGATAGTCGCAATGGCCTGGGCACCCTTGGCATGGACATCATCGTAGCTGAAGTTCCTGCAAAGCCATAATGGCCCGGTTAGACGCGAGCCAGCGTATAATTGGCGAGAAACGCACTTGGTCTCGTACTCCCGGCCGACAAGGTTGTAGACGATGTCAGAGTGTCTCAGACACTCCTCAATCTGATCTGGCCGACGGAGGTCCCACTCCTACGCCGACGCCGACGCTCTTCAGCAACCACTCATTCCCCTCCCAACGCGCTCACGCGCCCAAAATCCACGAAGACGGAGAGACAGACGCACCAGCGAAGTAATTTGTCCGAGATCTCCAGTGACCTTCAGATGCCTCTTCTCGTCCTCGTCGCGGTAAGGAATGACGATGTGCGAGCCCGACTTTGCTGTTGTCCATCCCAAGAACAGTCAGCATGTGCCACGGCGCAAAGGCAACTAGGCAGAGGGAAGGACAAAATACACACCGAGCTTCGCCACAAGGTACCTCCCCAGGAAACTCGTGCAACCAAACACGGTCACGGTTTGCCCGGTGGTCGCACTCCGTCCAGGAGGGCCGTACTGGATGGCGGCCTTGCCCGAAGGCAGCACGTTGAGGTCATGGAGGGCTCGCTGCGAAAACCGATCAAGGCCGTCAGAGCGACTGAGCTGGCAGGCATCGACGATAAAGCCGGCAAGGGGTCGAACGGACCTTGCTTTGAGCGAGTGCGCGCGGCAGGCGCACGCATTTCGAGGAGACGGCCAACATAGCTTGGCCAACGTTGCGGACGGCGAGCAAGGTGTTGTTCGGACGCCCGCTGCTCAGCCGGGGTTTCCCGGGCGGGCGCTTAGAAACGCCCAGCCAGTGATGTGCGCCGAATTCCGAGGTCGACCTCATCCACATCCGCAAGATGCGCGGACATGCACATTGTACTTCATGTTGTCTATGAAACAGCTCCCTATTATTCGCACATAACTACTATCCGGACCTTGGGGACAAAGGGAGGAAGTCAAAGCTTGCGCTGTTGTCACCATGCACCGCGGTAGAGACCGCCGGGCAGCGGGGGCCAGACTAGTACTTCTGGTCTATGGCTAAGTCGGGGTCTGGTGTGTTATTGAGCGGGGATTACTGTACAAGACGTACTCAAGTTACGGACGGAGTTTGAGTCCCCACCAGAAGGCTTCGTCATGCAAGGTAATAGACAACATGGCGAGAGAGAAGGCGGCGAGATCATATACTTCAAGGATGCGAGTGCGAGGACATTGAGAGATTAGAAGCTGAATGGAAGAGGTGTGGCAAAAATACCTGCGTTGAGAATGATGATGTAGGCTATGAGGACGATGTGCCCGTGTTTAGCCTGAGAGCGATGCCGAGCCGTAGATGCGGACAGCTGCGCGGTACAAAACCAAAGGGTATGATCTGGTCTGCCGCCGTTCGCGACGTAGCGGAAGAATGGGGCACAGAGCCCAGAAAACAGCGCCTCGCTCATCGATCTGGGCCCTTGTCACAACTGGTCACCTCGGCGGAAGTGAGGCCCCCAGTGGAGGCGGTTGGACGACGGCGGGTATGGTATCGAGTCCGAAGCCGCTGGCGGCGTTGCGTTGCCATGGTGCAAGCACGATGTTGAGGAGACGTCCATGGAGTGGCCGTGAAGTGGAGGACCATTGGCAGAACCAAGCAAGCTGTCGCACACTCGACGTACACCGACCGAGCGAGTCGACAAGGTTCCGATAAGGCTGAGGCGCCACGTTGATTGAGTAGGCAGAGAGACAAAGCGGGAAGCATCAGCGGTGTTGGCAATCGTCGACGGCGGCATGATCACTGGCGGCTAGCTGGAGGACGGGCGAAGGAGCTGGTCGGCAGCACCATCGGAGACAGGATGGGCGGCCGTTGGGGGGCGGTGGTGCTAGGGCGGATGCTCGAGTGGGGTCGGTTAGCAGCAAAGTCAGAAAGGGTGAGCAGGGCAGCAGAGAGGGACGTCAGACGTGTAACCACAAGTGCCACCCACAGCAGCCTGGAATTGCGCCATTAGGCTTCCCCGAAAAGGTCGCCTGCGCGAAGGCTCTGATGGATTCTAAGGAGAACCTTGCGTCCACCGTCTTCGGGGGAAGTGATATTGTGGACCCGAAGAGGGCGGTTCTCAATTCTCCTTGACAGGGCATGAATAGGCGTTCCCAGATTTTAGCTATGCGCCATATGGCGCACATGTTGGTCCGTCCGATTTCTGTGAAGAGCGCGTGAGAAAGGGGCATTGGACCCGGACAGTAAACAAAGTCCCACCAAACCATCGAGAGCGACTTTCCTGCCCTGACTCGGACGATGCGGGACGACGCCGTCGAGGCGATTCCCTCAGGACGTCCCCGAAAGAACCGCTAGCGCGCTGTCTCTGATGTACTAGGAATCGCGGACCGGACGACACCTGTTCAGCAGGCGTGGTGTCCAATCGATGTAATGTCCGTTTCCGTGAGGTTCTTGAACTGCAGCGGGGTCGAGCGAGCGTGTGAGCACCCAGGGCTCTGGTAGGTTCGAGGATAGATTATCGACCTGCATCGCACTTCGGGGTAATTGAACCACCATGGGCAGGTCAGAGACATTCTTAGGGAGATTGTGGCGTCGCGCACCGCCCGCCTGGCGTCCTTTTTCCGGGAGGCATCCGATCCTGGGGACCTGAACTCTAAGATACAGCGGAGAAGTGATCGATGGGAACGGCGGCTGGGGCAGGTTCATCTGTCAAATCGGATTTCGAGGCCTAACTCGAAGTGCATGGAAGAGAGGCAAGCACATACCAAGACAGAGTAATGTAAGGTAAGGCGTTGAGCATATGGTGTCGTGAAGAGGCAAGCAGACCCCCTGATTTTCCACCGCTGATCTCAGTTCCTCCGTCTGCATGCCGCGGAGCGAGAAAAATTATTGCTGGCTCTGAATGAACGGACCGGTGTCCTCGGCAGTTCCAGTCTAAGAAATTGGTGGGAAGCGTTAGCGAGAGGTAATAACGGCCTCAAAAAGTCGTGGGTCATACCCATGGCAATGCCTTTCGGAAGGTCGGATGTTGCGGCCGGGCTACACTTGCCAGTGGTACGGTCTGGGACCCACAATTCATGTACAAAGAAGAAAGCATACAAATGGTGACGGGAGTTCGAGGGCAGTTCGCTCGTATGGAACCGTAGCTTCATTTTGGTGCGCCTCTGGTAGAGCTGCCTAGTGTCATTGCCTAGAACAATGGATAAACGACATAGACGGAGCTGTATGACGGTAGAATCCCATCCATGAGGCTCTGGAGTCAGAATAGAGTATCGTCGCTATGGACTCTTGCGCGTTGCGCCGCATCTCCTGGAAGGCGGACAGCGGCGAGTTAGTATGCGAATCGACGGCCTCGAGGACTCGGATGCGCAATTCGAACGGCGCCTCCCAACACCGACCACTCACCGTCGAGACAATGACTTCCGACTCCACGGGGCCTCTCTACAGCACCCAGTCGCCAGGCTCGCTTGGTACGCTTAGCCTGGGATAGGCGTGACCTAGAGCAAGCGAAAGCCAAGCACAAGCCGTGGCAACTGCGCCTCGACACAATTAAACGTTTTGCGTGCGTCACACCCCAAATCGAGCAAGGCACAGCATGGTGCCTCGAGGTTAGGGTCAATCGGACAGCTCGGTCGAGCGTCTTTGCTGCCGCATTCAGTCGACGTCGACAGTTTTTGCTCTGGACCAACACCACCGTTTCCCGCCCCCTTCGTCCCCGCCTCCGCCTCCGCCCACGCCTTCTCCCGATCGCACGACTCCCGCGCAGGTGCTACACCATGGTACAAGGACAGACGAAGGGCCTCTCCAAGGGCAAGAGCTCAAACGCATCCGCACGGCACGCCCAGAAGGCAGCGGCGGCCCCGAAGAAGGGCAAGCGGTACGTTGCGCCCAAGAAGACCGCGGCGGTCAAGCAGGCTGCGCTGCACAAGGTGAGTGGGCGGGCCCCCAGCACTGAGCACTGAGTACCCGAGCGCATGCAATGCCCTGCGTTGCATATGCATATGTACATGTACTGTACCCCGCTTGGCGACTCCCGGATCCTGGCGCTGGCGCTGGCGAGGCTTAGGCTGCCCCTCGGTGCTTCCCACCGCCCCCTCGCCCCTTCTCCGCGGAGCCCCGACGCGAGCCAGGGGGGCCCCAGTGATCATGGGTGGGAGGAACGTGCGGGCGGCCGAGCGTCGGAAAAGGCACCCGCGTACGTGCACCGCGACGCAGTGCCCGAGGGCTGCAGTAAGCTCGGTTCTGGCTCGTCGAATCTCGCGCATCTGGAATGCATACGTACGGGGTGCGTGCGCGGGGCTGACGCGTGGTGTGCGCGTGTTGTTCCTAGGGGCTGAGCGCGAAGATCAGCAAGAGCATCGAGCAGCAGGTCGCCGCCGCCGCGTCCTCGGGGAAGCTCACGATCATGAAGAACGCGGCGATGGAAGGGTGCGTCGCGCGCCGGCCTCGTTACCACTTAACACGCAGGCCTCGGTTGCGGCGCGCGCAGCTAGCTCAATTGAGGCCGACCCTAATCGCCCTATCTGTACGCTATCTGCAGGTCGTCGGCGGAGAAGTCCAAGGCCACAAAGCCCAAGAAGCCATGACGCACTCTCCTCCGCCCCTTGGCGATCTTCTAGGCTACCCAAGTGCGCCTGCTCTCCCCGTGTGCCCCTCTCTCGTCATGCTCACGGCATTCTCTACCTAGTTCCCAACACGATCCGCTTCGAATGTGAAGGATTGGCGCATAAACAGAGCAGCGGCTCCGCGCGGATGGTTTACGAGCTGGGAACCTGTCAGTTCGATGTCGGAGCGCTCGGTAGTTTGTGCCATCAGGGCTGTTGTGGGACCTCCATACGCAACATCCATCGCGCCCCATCGCTCCGTCGCCAGCCTTTTGGCGGACTAGTCCCGGCGGTTTCCCATGCAACCTGCCCGAAGGCGGTACCGGATGTCGTACGTCGTATGCCACATACCTTAGTCCTCCTATGTCCTCGGATTCGGACACGGCGGCGGAGAAGTGTGTACGGTGTCGGCCCTACGTTTACGTTGCGAGCGATGGCTCGAATGCATTGCATTGCAGAATGCCATAAACAAAGCGATGGACAACGTGACAGCGATTTGATGTATGAATGTACAGGAAGGTATGGTTCGGTGCGTGGATGGGGGGTAATGATGATTCGTAATAACCGAGAAACGTGCTGCGATGAGGGATATATGCATGATGATGAGTGGCAGAAACACAGACGTTGGGGTATTGGGAACCCTGCTTGCTAGGGAAGACATGTGATGAGAAACATGTGGCGTGGTAGTGGAACAGTGTGGACGATGCATGCTGATGAGGAAGTGTGAACGTGAACGGTGACTGACGGAAATGACAATGACGAGTTTGGGGGAGGGGAGCTGGGATGGAAACTTGGGAGAGTCTCATACTAAGGACGAGGATGCGTAACGTGAAGGGGGCAGGGGAGTAGGGGAAAATGCTGGGGAGATGCAGACGTGACATGCTATGTGCATTCAATAACGGGTAGCGGACAGAGTGGGGAATGATGGCTGGCCAATGCGTATACGAGTACGAGTATGCGAAACCGAGACTGAGAGATGAGGACCGGGACGTGAATGATGCATGATGATGGATGACGGTGACAAGTCCATGTGCAAGAAGAATCGTCAAGAGAGCCCAACATGATGAGGAAAGAAAAGTTCGAAGCCCACTGCAGAAGGTTAAGGTTTTCGTCATACAAATCTACTCGACGTCGGGCACAGCCGACGCGAGTGCAACACCAAGCCGGCCCCACGCCCAGAAAGCGAGCATGGGAAGCGACAGTCCGTGCGGGCGCGCCCAACCGTATACACCGACACCACGCGCCTGCGCGAGTCGACGCAACGGGCGCCTACGACGCTGCTGACCTCGGCAGGCTCAGCTGGAGAGGGGCCTGGGTATAAGGGCCACCGGTGACCTTAGTGAAGATCTTCTTCTGGATGGAGAACATGTTGGCCCAGATCTCGGGCTCAACGTCCAGCTCGCCCTGCTTCTCCTTGAGGTACACGAGCAGCTTTTGGAGGCAAAGCTCAGCCTCGCGGTCGTCCATGACCTCGATCGTGGGCACCATCTCCGGCGCGTACGACATCAGCGCCACCTCGTTCCCGTGCGCTTCGTCGGCGGCAGAGCCCGCCTGCATGTCCATCGACATGGGGTCCGCACCCACGGCAGGAGCGCCATCGTAGGAGGAGGGGTAGGTGAGGTGGGTCGGACTGGAGGAACCGAAGGAGTGGACGACGGACTGGTCGGCGCGTGAGCTCTCCGGCTCGATGGGCTTAGCCCACGGGTCCGGGATGAGGCCGAGGGAGGACTGCATGCCCTGCAGGCCCGTAGGGGGAATGTTCTCGTCCTCAGCGGCAGCGAGTGCCTGGGCATCGCCTTCGTCGTCGGTGTCGATGGGATCGTTGTAGCCACGGTCTTCCTTAATTGGCGGCGGGGTGCCCGGGAAGGGAATGATAGGCTCTGGCACGTCGGGTACGAAGTCGCTTGCGTATGCGCGATATTTTTGATCGAGGGTGCCGTTGCCGTACCAGACTCCGCGCCGGATTCCGTGGCGATGCTTGAAGTTCTCGAGCCAGCCCGAGCTCGCCTTGAACTTGTCCTGCGTGAAACCCATGGCGTCACCGAACTCCCGCGCCTTTTTCCGGAGCAGCTGGTCCGTCAGGACCTTGCCAGCTTTGGAAGCGTTCTTGACCCAGTCCTCGAGACGGCCTTCCAGCATAGGGAACTTCGAGGGCCTTGCAAGATGTCAGCGTATGAACGAGCGATGCAGGAGCGGAGTGCAAAGTATACCTGAGCTTGGCGACGAGAACCTTCTCGTTGGGCGAGACGCTCAACCAGCGAGCCTTCTGCTTGAGGATTTTGCTGACGGTGCTGCGCTCGACGCCGAACAGAGAGGCGATGTCCTCCTGTTTCATGCCCGGGTGTTCCTGAGCAGCGATACAGATCTTGTAGCGATCGATGTTGTAGAGACGCTTCTTTCTGTCCCTGCGGGTCAGAGACGGACCTTTGCGGACAGGCGACTCTACGGTGAACAACTGCGAGTTCGACGCTGAGGATACTGAAGTGAGGGCAGAAGCCACGCTGAGGGCAGGCGAAGCTGAACGAGGATTGGACGAAGCGGAAGCTGCAGACCCGGATGCTGAACGGGACTGAGTCTGGGGAAAAATACGACCCCATTCAGTGCGGGGCTGTTGACCGTACGCATCCGCATTGGACATGGCGGATTGGGTCGGGTCAGAGAGGTGATAGGCAACATGTGCTGCGGGAGAATGGGGACGAGAGCCTTCCTGAGGACTGAAATGAGGGGGAGCTTGAGGGTGCTGCGCGCATATAAGGACACTGAGTGGCACATAAGGAGGAGAGAGAAAAAATGGGACGAACGCCATAAGACTGCGACAGAGACGCATATTCCGGCAGGTCACCCTGGCTATGGACCCTCTCGTGCATGCGGAAACGCCTGCGAGCGAGACCTCTATCTGGGCCAATGCTGCCCTCGACTTGGGAGTCGAAGCCCAGGGCCTGAGAAGAGGAACTGGGATCGACGGCGGTCGGGGAAGAAAGGGATGCTGCTGAGGGGTTTGGGATGTGGTGGGACAGGTACGATTGCTGTTGTGCTGAAGAAGAGGCGTAATCGACGTGATTTTGAGCTTGAGACATCGTAAGAGGCATCTGGACGTGAACGGAGGGGGCGGAGGCGGAGACGGCGAGGGCAGAATGCTGGGCTGGTGGCCAAGGCATGTCGTGGTGCAAGGCCTGGCGGGGAGCGGAGTTGGAGATCGCGTGCGGGGGGAGGTGAGGGACGTGAGGTTGTTGGAGATGATACACGAGGCTCGAGTACTGCTGGGCGGTGTCCATGGTGCACGAGACGGGTGCTTCGCATCTACTGGGGGCCGGTGCGGGGGTGTGGAGGGAGAAGGCGGCCGCAGATGAGGCGTCCGGGAGTGAGACGGATGAGGGCAGAGGACAGGCCGGCTTTTGAGCGAGAAGAGTCTGACTTGTGGAATCAGCCGCCGCGCTCGCACTCACGCCCTCGCTCAGTCGCCCAAGTCTGAGATCGGGCTCCCTTCCCGGGCCTCCTCCCAGATCCCCCCGATCCCGCCTCTTCTGCCCGCTCACCGGCGCATACACACACCCCTCGGAAAAATATTCATTCTATCCTACGCACGACCCCCGCCGCGTGCTCGCACGACGCCGCCGCGGCTTCGACAAACGCAGGCCTCCAGTGGCCATGGCGCGTCACCGCCCTGGCTGTGTCGTAATCTGCGCAACTTCGGGTGTACAAGGTTGCCAGGTTCCCAGCCGACTCCGCCCTCAGCTCTCCTCGTATGCCACGGAAGCCCTTCGGCCCCTCGACGGCGCAATATTGCCAGGGCCGCGCCCTGCTCGCCGGAAGCCAGTTTGCAGCGAGCGTGCGGTGCCAGCAGCGGCCAAGCGCTGTTCATTGGGAGGATCCGAGAGAAGTGCGTCGTTTCCCATCGTCCGCGTCTCCGCTGTGTATGAATTGAAATACGTGTCCAATAGCGGTGCTAATCCGTCCGAGGCCCGCGAAATCTGCCTCGAACACAAACCTTGAGCGTGCAGATGCGCGGTCCGGCCAGAGGGAACGCACACTGAATGCCCCACCGTCCCCAACCGCGGTCGCCTACGCTTCCAGCCTTCCACGCATCGCCAGCTTCCTCGGGCTCCCCTACGCCTGAATCTCCCTCCTCTCGCCCCGTGCGCCCCCGCCTGCTTCCCATGACTCACCCCTCATGTCCGATCTCGCTACCTGTCCTCTCCCGCTGCGCACTCCCACTCGTCCACTCCTCGACCCGGCCATGGCCATCGCCCTTTTCCACGCCTATCCGCGCCCTCCGAATCAGCGGGCCCCACCTCCACGGACGCCCCGGAACGCCCTCCATCCCTTATACAGGGCCCTGCACCACCGTTCTTCCGCGTCGGCTGCATGCCCTGCCATGTGTTGCATATCTTGGCCATCCGCACCGTGCCCACTGTCGGCGAGGGAGGGCGAGTTTCAAAGTCGAGCCTGCGCCGCATTGACTGCATCTGGCGTGCAGGAACGTCCCCCTCAGCGCCAGAAGACGTACTCGAAAGCGTGGTGGTGTTCAGAGCTGCCGGATGCGGCATGTTCGAAACTCAGCCCGACCATCCCGCGTTCATACAGCGGCGTATTCTTGGCCTACGACGCTTCTCCCCCGCATGAATAACTTCCAACCTTGCTCGACGGCGACCACCGAGATCCGCACTGGCCTGTTGGATCAAACCTTAGATTTCCTCCGTGAACTTACGGCGACGTCGTCTCGCGTTCAATGCGACATCCGCTCCCGCCGCGCTTCCTGGCAGAGAGCTGCCCGAAATAGACAGGCAAGCTCAACCGTTAAGGTGCGTATTCCGGCCCATCGTTCTCGCCGCCCTTCCAACCACTCTCATCTTCTCGCCAAGGTGGGAGCCCATCGGCCCATCCCTGGTGCCTATCTCCCCGTCTGCCCAATGGCCGCCTCCCAGCGGCTCCGTGTAGCCCGCGCCTTCGAGGGCGTCCCGTCCGAAGGGCTCGTAGAGCGCGCAGTACGACGTCAGGGCCCTCCCACGTTCCCTCGAATGGGGACGAATCCCATCAGTCCGAGGGTACGTCCTCGCGCATCGATTCGCATTCCGTACACACGCCTACCGCTTCCAGATAGCGCTCCTAGATTCCGTGACCGCGAATGCACGCCTGCCCGCTATCCACCAGATCATGCTGGGCGAGCTGGGCCACCTCAAACGGGCCATTCGCACCCGACATGCTCTGGCGACCCGGCCGCTCCCAGGAGAGTGCGAACACATGACACATCGGCTCGTCAGATGTGTCCAAGAGCCTCACGTTGACGTCGCCTCCATGGGCTCGAGCTGAACCATGGTTGTATCGCCGGCGATCATGGTCGCACACTGTACCTTATCCCCTCGGGGGCGGCACTCACCACATACGTCAGGGCGGCGTTTCAGTGTTCTTGAAGGACAGATGCAGTACGACCCCCCGCAACTTCATATGTCGGCGTCCTGACATATCCACGAGTGCAGGGCGTCGAGTCTGAGCGTGAGCGTAAGACGTATAACGAACGGATGGCGACCCGAACCCTTGCCCGCCAGAACCGGCTCAAGGCTCGTGTGAGTCGGACTACGGTGCGTGCTGGCGTTCGGCTCGCTCTTCGTCGCGTAGTGTCGCGCCGGGACGAGACCACACTCCGCAAAGAAGAGGGCTACTGCTCCGCTCTGTGCACGCAGAAGCCACCACCACTGCGGTGGCTTTGCTCATCTCTCGCAGCCGCTTTAATATCTCCTCTATCCAGGGTCCTGCCGCCGCTCATGACCGCCGACGGCCGCCTTCCGAGTTTCAGCGCAGGTGCGATAGATGCACGCATCGTTGGCACGACCAATGACAAGCTCTCTCGTCCACCACGCCGGGGCACAATTGCGACGCGACCCTGGGCCTGATCAAGGAGTCCGGCGTCGACGAAGCTCGAGCTCTAGCCTCCCGTTCTCTTCAGGTTCAGAGCTAGCTTCGCTGCCAGCTCCTATGCCTTATCCTCGCAAGGCTCGCATTGATCCTGTCAGACACGCGGTGCTAAAACCTATACAATGAAGCCCTTCTCCGTGCGTCCTAGCCTATGCCCGCTTCTATCGAGCTTCTCGCTCGCCAGCAGCCCGCACGAGCCCCGCGGCGCGTCGGCTGGTTGTGGCCAGCGCCGCCTTCCCCAGCCATAATGGCAGTAGTGCCAGTAGCGGACCACAGGCCGTACCGCAGCCTGCAGAGGCACGGCGCGCTTCTCTTCTCCGATCTCGAGAGCAGCCCAGACGGGCACGCACATCATTATCCCCGCCGACGGTGCGGCGAGCGCGAGTACGCACGATAGGGTGCGATAGGGGCCCGGCAGAGACAGAGACTCTAGAGACGTGCATGCAGATCACAACAGCAGCAGCAGGAAATGGCACGAAGCAGCAAGCCGCTCGGGTGGAGGCTCGGAGTCGCCCCACATGCCTCACGGCCGCCGCGACAATCCTGCGTGGTGGTGGGGAGGTGGATGATCCGCTCGCCTGCGTTCGCCTTCTCTGCCGCCATGGGCCTTCCCTTCCATCCACGGCGGTGCGGATGCGGCCGGGGCCACGCTTTATGTCTCGAGGACGCTGCTCGTGTGGACCCGGGGCTGCAGGCAGGCTTGCCGCGGCTGCTTCGATGTCGACGTACTGTCATCTTGGCTGTCAGATGGTTCGTACAGGGGCGCGACGAACCACTGCGGTAGCGATTGGCGAGAGAACATGTCCGCATCTGGTGATGGTCGTGCCTACATAACGGGTGGTGCTGGAGGGGTCTAGAAGTAGCAGGATCGCATGTATAGGCCCTGGCCACAGGTCCAAAGCAAGGCGAAGCCCAGGTCTTGCTCGTCTTCGAGCTCGCGCCTTCCCACAGCCGCTGCGAGTGCCTTCATACGCTTGCGTCTAGAACACACCCTGAACGCAAATCATGACACGACATGCAATATTGCGGAAGAAACACGGGTGCAGAGCTGCAAGGACAACAACAATGGACGGACAAGACTGCAAGCCAATACACAACCATCCTCAAAATCGTACATCGCACAGGACCGTCCGTGCGGCATCCATGTAAACAACACTCCACCGCTCCCCCACGCATCAGCCACCCCCCGGCATCCTGTATCTGGAGACCTGCCACGGGCTGCCACCGTCACGCTCTCCAGCCAGGCCCCTCTGAGTCTCCACTCTCGTCGATTCTCCCACTGGGCCCAGACAGCATGATCCTTCCTAACGCCTATCGACCACCCCCCACGCCAATAGGGGTGCGCATGTACGGCCCGTTCGCCATGGGCCCGTACGGTGTCGTCGGCATCTGCGCGGGCATCGCGCCTGCCATGACGGGCGTCGTCAGCGCGCCGCCCATTCCCATGACGCCGTGCCCCGGCGGGCCCGCGGGCCCTGGGGTCTGGTTGTGGGCCTCGCGGCCGCCCAGGACGAGCGAGGGCCCGGCGCGGTCCTCGCGCTCGGCAATCGTCGCGGCCGTGCCTGCGCGGACGGTCTCGGCGACGCCGTTCTGGAGGGTGAACGTCTGGCCGAGGCCGTAGAGCTTGCCGCCGAGCTCGGGGTCGTCGAGCGTGTCGCCGAAGTACTCCTCGCGCATCCTGAAGAACGTGGACGCGGTGAGGAGCGAGTCGGAGCCGGCCTGGTGGGACGGGCCTATTCGCACCACCTGCGACGGGGGCGGTGGACGGACACGTTGCGAGTGTGAGCAGCTGCCGTAAGGGCCGAGACGATGGCATGTGAACGCACCCCGAGGTCGTCCGCGACGTCCTGCAGGCCCCCCTTGAGGACCTTGCACGACCGCATGACGAACTTGATGTCGTAGATGGTCGGGAACCATGTGTGGAGGGTGTCGAAGAACGTCTCCTCGTTCGTTGGTAATGACTGGCCGGTCAGCAGCTTGACAAAGTACCCGAAATCGTAGCCACTGTCGACAGAACAGGTAATTTGCGTCAACCATCGAAGTCTGCACCTCATCAGACGTAGCAGACGCGATAACACCGGCGGCCAACGAGCTCCCGCGGCCCAGCACTAGCAAACGTGTCTGCCGTGCCTCGTTCCCGCGACGCCCACGGTAGGCTGGGGGTCGATCAAGCTACATTATCCGGCTAAGGCTCACCTGTGAAACGAGATCCACTTTGTGTCGGGGGTCAAGACCAGGCCAGACGTAATCATTAGCTCGGCAAAGTCGTTTGGTTCGATCCCCATCTCCTCGTGCCTCTGCAGATCGATGCCCGACTTCTGGAGTAAATCAATGGACTCGGGGGCAAACATATCCTCGCTGCGAACGATTTCGATTACGTAAGCAACCGTTCCCAACATGAGGAGTGCAGGAAGAGAAGGGGCGGGGGCGGATAAGGTGGGACAGACGGGAGTAAGTTACGTACCTGGCACTGAACGTGAAGTTGAATTGCCATGTTGAGACCTCCTGTGGGAAGTTGCCCTTCTCGTCCGCGAGCGTGAGTCCGACCTGGATGATCTTGAGGAGGTCGACATTACACCGCATGGTCTGGTAGTGGTAGTCCGACGACGTTTTGAATGCTCCTATTGGACGCGCGACGACTCCAGGGAATTCGGTGTCCTATATGCAGAACAGAAGCATAGCAACGAGTGTGAGCCAGAGGCACGAGGTGGGGTGGACAATGGGAGACTGGTTCGGACCATTGCGATGTAGGGGTACTGCTCGATGAGGTCTCGGATGTTCGCCATCTCCGTCTCGAGGTTGGGTGCCCACACATCCCGTATTCGTGACATGTTGCGAGCCGAAATGAACCTGGTGCTGGATGGAGGTAGGAAAAAGCGGGAAAGGCGGACGTGGAGGCGGCGGAGTAACTTTGCGAAGCGTTTGTGCCCTCTTTGGCAATTCATGCGCGCTTCCTCTCTTCCTAAGCGCCCTGTTAGCGCTGCTCGTGCACAGTTGGAACAGCGCTTTCTTTCAACCACCAGCCTAACGTGCTATGCATCACGGAAACCAGGACGTACTTATTGCGGTGTGTTCTAATGCACTCTGGATTTAATATTACATTTTTAGATCGCAAAACGCTTCCTCAGCATGGCCTTCAGGGCAGGAGGCCGAGGCATCTCAAGTTCTACAGAGAATTCGAAGGCCTGCTAGTGAGTACGTACTGTATGGTCCTGGATTTCCGCAACAGACAGTCTGTCTACACGTTCATACTGATTTATCACCGTTTATGTCTTAGATAACTAAATATCGCTCCACGAGTCTTTTATTCCACAGATATCTGCTACACGATGCTACCCAGGTCCTCGTCTTGAGGCAGGTTGAGCCAGGGATAATGTTGATGAGTCTAAAGCATGTAGAATGAGCAATGTCAGAAAATCTGTGCAACACAATACGATGGGGGTAAGCGGAAATTGAATACGACGGTGTCGAAGCCAGAGCTGACCACGAGGTCAGATCTCAGGCCGCTCTTGTGGGGGTGGCTCTGCGTGTCCGACCCTTCCGCGGAATCGTCGTCGCAGTCATCCATCGCAATAGCGATGCAGCTGGTCGACACGGAGTCGTGAAGCATGGACATACCCCGCTATTGCGATGAGGACTCGAACGACAACGATGCCTTGGTCGGAGCAAGCCCTGAAGCCACCCTCTCAAGAGGCGCAGTCGAGCTAGAGATGAAGGAGAAGAAGAAAACACTCAGCGTCGGGGAGGTCCCTCGTGCAATGGACAACGATAAGTCTGCACTCCAGGCGGACGGTGGTGGCCGTGTGTGCAGTCGAACGGTCCGTGGTCGAGGCCGATGACCTAGGACTCATGAGGGGGACGGGGTAGAGGAGGTTGCAGGCTAGGCTAGGGGAGGGAGGAGACTGAGACCATGCTCCAAATCAGCGAGAGGTCCGTGCTTATATGCCTCTCGATTCGCCCTCCGCCAGGGAATTTGAAGTTCCTACGTTCTTTCTAGTTTTCGTTTTCATAATCCACGCTTGATCAATCTCAGCGACGCAGACGGGCGGCCTCGTGCACCGCGGCGTTCAAGATAGCCAGCAGCCAGCAGCCAGTAGCAAGTAGGCAGTAGCCACTGCTCCTCACCCTAGCCTGTCCGCGCGGCCCTCCCCAGTCAGCACTAGTGATTCTGAAGGCTAGTGACAGCGCCGCTGTCAAGCTTGCGGCCTGCCCCAAGCAACGCCATGCGTCACCCGCCGCCGATTGTCTTGTGGGCGCCCGCTGATGGCTCTGCATGCGAAGAAGCTTCCACCCGGGACGGCGCTGTTTCCAGCCAGTGCGACGCCGCTCTCTCGTAAACGGAGTGCCTATCCGCGCTCTGCCCAGATCGAACGGTCTTGCCTCCTGCTGCGCCGTGGCCCCACCAAGCCTCGTTCCAGGGATGCCCACTGGCAGGGCCTGGGCATGCGCCATGATGCATGGCGGTTCTTTCAATAATCCCGGGCCCTAAGGATCCGCCCGGCCTCTGTGGGTCGTCGCGACGCAGCTGTCCCATTCACTGTACGATAAGGTCCGAAGGAACGCCGGCCTCATGAACTCTCACTCTTCTCTGTCTGTGGCTTTCGGTCAGCGGCGGCACCACACGCTGGACAAAGATGGGACGCCTGATAATGGGGCCGACGGGCAGGGGCGTGCACGCGTACGGCCCGCCGCCGAGGTCTCGTTTTGCTGTTTGCTGCGTAAACCCCGTCAGTCACGATCCCGCGTCGGTATCAGGGTGTCGGGCACCGTCCGCCCGATCGAGTTAGCGTGTCGACGAATGTGTCCTCCTTCCATGTTTGAACTCTGGCAGGAGGAGGCAGGAAGACCGCCTGTCGCGGGAGGGGGTTCGCGGGAAGGGGGTTGGTCAATTGTGAATGTGAACGTGGGCGGATTGCCTGCTTAATTTTTCGATCTCAGCCCGCTCATCAGAACGTCCTTCTGGGGTGCGGATGCGCGCCACGACGTCCATAGATGCCGTTCACCGCCCGGAGGACCGGGAGGAAACTATATATTAGGTAACGCTCGCCCGCGCGCCAGAGCAGTGGCAGATACAGCGGGTTTCACTGGACTTGTCGTTTTCGGCGCTCAAACGAGTGCGCCGCCATCCTGCTTCCAACCCCCACGGGCGCTCCCCTCGAAGCTTCCACCGGCCATATCTCCTCACTGGCTCACCGTATTCACTCCATTCTTTCAATTTCCGGTCTGAAATGGCGACTATTATTGCGCTGTACAGTTTCATTGTCCCTGGTATATTTCCATCATCTCAATTCACCTCCTACCCTGTTTCAACACCATCTTCCAATGCAATGCTGTTATCATCCTCAATATTGCACGAAGCTTCGTCAAACGAGGCGCAAAGTTGTTGGCAGAGTCTGAGAAGGGAATAGGATGCTAAGATGTCATCTCAGGTTCGTTGATTGCTTTCCGTCCCCAGCCCCAAACATCCATTGTATGCCGAGCCCCACTGTGTCACGGAAATACCGCTACATTATGCCAACACCATGCTATTCTCGTATGTCTTGTGTCTACATCACGTTGAAATAGAATCTGCCTTCCCCCTTAAATGTCTGCACCTCCCTGTGATGCCGCCTCTGGTGGGCGAAGCTGAACACCATCTCTCGCGTCATGGCAACAATTTCTGACCTCGCATCATCTCTCGCCCCTTTGCCCAATGCCTGAGATGGAGAATACTCACAAGCGAGTCCTCCCGCATCCTCCAATCAAGAAATCTCATAAGGTCCGAGGGGGGCTTCCGACCGGCCCTCCGTGTGGAACGATGCAGACACAAATTCCGCAACGTATTGACTGTCTGCCACGGAAGATACTTCTATAAACCCTTTCCGATGATTTTCGGGTACGTGCGTGGGGCTACCGAGTGATGCGTGGTAGCTGGGTCCGACGTGGGTTCCTTAGGACAAGAGAGCTTGTTGCCCAGCGGAGGGGTGGTGGGGCGAATGAGAAATTACTATCTAAACATCCGTGACGCAGTGCAGAGCGGAACAGTGAAAGAATGGAATGAATACGGTGAGCCAGTGAGGAGATATGGCCGGTGGAAGTTTCGAGGGGAGCGCCCGTGGGGGTTGGAAGCAGGATGGCGGCGCACTCGTTTTCGGCGCTCAAACGACAAGTCCAGTGAAACCCGCTGTAGTGCTGTACGTATACGAACGCGCTGCGTGGTTGCAGGAACGTCCGTGTGTCCCAGCGCTCGGACCGAGGACGGTGTTCCCCTTCTCCATGCAAGATACGCCGTCGAGTTCTCCGGGACCCTAGGCCTGAGCAGCGCGACCGCGAGCCAATGCTCGCCGGCCACGCGACCGCTACTGCACATCCTCGACCTGCATTGGGTTCGAGGGCTCAGTGCACGCTGCTTCCCGCGACTTATCAGAACGGGCACTTACGTAGTTGCTCGGGAAGATGCCCTGCTTCCCACTTGCGTCTATCCCTGGGATCACGACCAGCAGAACAGGCGCATCCATCAGCCCCAGACACGGACAGCAAGAATGGCACCCGAGAACAGCAGCAGTACGTATACGCACCTTCCCACCAGCCCTCGCCATACCGCCGCCCCCCATTGGGGCCCTCGGTCAGCTGGATAAGCCCGCCCTCTTGCACGTCGAGCTCGTCAGGGCCTTGTGCCTTGTACGCGTAGATGCCACGCACTACACGCCGCGCAACGAACGATGCCCGTCAGCCAATAATCCAAATGGAGCAAAGAAGAAGAAAAGACGCGGGGACTCGTGCACGAGGCGACGAAGCCCCGCGTCGTGAACCGCCGTACGCACCGTAATCCGCGTTCGCAGTCGCCCGTGCCAATGGGCGACCGAGGGAAGCCGTCGCAGTTCTCGCCTTCGCCTGCGCCTGCACACCACCGCCACCACCGCTGGGCTCGTGGAACTCGAGGTACGACGCGGGGACGAGGCCCTTGCCCCCGGAGTCGTCGGCGACCTTGACCCAGCCCGAGCCGTCGTCTTCTTCGAGCACATGCACGGTGCTCTCGGCTGCAACACGCACGGACACACGGGGGGCTCGCTGAGCGCAACTCGTCCCCGGGCTAAAAGATTCTGCCGGGCAGAAGGAGAAAGGGGGCACACGCACCGGAGACGGCGAGCTCGAAGGGCGAGGTCGGCGTGAAGTCGAAGAGGACGCGGGCGACGGGCCTGCGCTCCTCCTCGTCCTCGGCAGCGTGCGCCGAGGGCGGGGGCGCGAAGGAGGACGGCGTGGGCGTCGCTTGCTGCAGGGACGAAACTATCGGGGAGGGATCAGCTCGGTCGTGCGCGCACACATGGGGCGGAGGGACATGGACGACTGCTCGAGTTGCTGCGCGAGAGGACGGAGGACGTTCTAGAAACGCTCGCGGACAAAGAGTCCGAGTGCTGGTGACCACGGGCTCCGTGGCGGGTGCCGGTGCAGTCTGCGGGGAGCTGGGGGCTTGTACGTCAGTGTCCATCGATGAGGGTGGGCCGCGGTGGGACACAATAAACTCGCCTTGAGTTCGCACTTGGAGTGCACGGAAATGCCGCATGCCTTGCAGGTTTTCCCCTGCTTACTCAGGCCCCAAATGGAAGACTACGAGGATCAGAGAACAAAAAACCCTGTGAGGAAGACAGCGGGTGCAATGCAAGATCACGGGCGTAGAACTCACCTTGCAGTACGCGCATGTCGCCGGTATGGAGAAGGACGTGCTCTTGAATGAGTGGGGGTTTTGAGCACCTTCGTCCCCTAGCGGAATGAATGCAGTAAGTGCATTGCCCCATCGAGACGCAGATTTGCCAGAAGGCGAAGGAAGAAAAGAATTCACGACGCAGAAGCCACACGTGTATGCGGAAAAGTCGGAAGCGAAGATCGGAAGCCCGAAAGAAGGGGAGCAAAGAGCGGTCTCGTACCTCCCAGAGCAGAAGCAATAACATTTATCTCGGCCGTGAGGACAACCCCAGAGTTGGAGTAGAAGGTCAAGCCATGTGTTGCGCATCCAGGTAGTTCTTTTTCAACGGTCGCCCGGGGCGAGACCGCCACGAGCTATGATCAGTAACCGCTTATCCTTTTCGCAGACGCCCACACATATCAACAACCACTCACATCAAGAACTTCATCAACGTTGCCCAAGGCATTGTCGGCACTATAGGCCTGGACAAGTCTAGCGAGCTGTTCCGCTTCCTGGCCTGCCAGGGTCAGAAAACAAGTCAGGGAACGGCCGTGTGCCAAGTTAAGTTCAGGGTTGCATATAGAGCGGCCGAGAGTTCAGTACGTACGCTTCGAGGTTAGCACGGGCTGGAGTTCTTGAACCTTGGCTCGACACCTGTTCATCCGGTTCTGCAGGTAAACCTTCGGGGCCGCTTCCACACTTATCTCGCCCTTGATATCAATCAGCACCTGACGACGAAAAGAAGGCGAGGAAGCCTACATTATCGTAGTGGCTAGCACACGGCTCAAACGCCCAGTCTACAGGCTGTGAAAAAGGCATCACGTTGTGATCAATGAATAGGTCCTGGTCTTGGCCGGGGTTCACGGCGTCGAATGCAGCCTCGGATTTCGTCAGATGCGTGCGTACGACATCGAGGTTTCTCAGTTGGATAGCATGGGCATGCTTCAGGATGCTAACAAAGCGGGTGAGAAGGCGAGTCTGCAAGTCCTCTGTCGCGAGATATCAGACTCGTGACCAGCGCCGAACCAGCGCAGGCACCAGCTCACGAAATTGCTGGCAATGGGCATTGTTAGCGGAGGCGCTCCGGAAGGGAAATAGAGCGGAACTCACGTCCTCCAGGGCGGGTAGATCTTCGTCGTAGAACTTCGCCTTGACGTTATTGGCGACGGCGATGGATATCAAGTACGCACTGGAGCCCGCAATTTTCATTGTGTGGGGAAGAGGGTCGGTGCCCGGCCAATTGCGAAACAGAAAAATGAATGCACGTACTTCTTGCTGTTAAGCATATCGACCTGCTGTTGTTCGTACTGCCTAGCCGCCCTTTCTGCATGGCGGTCGTCCGCAGAACGTTCCTGTACGTAAGATGGAATTACACGGTCTGGCAGAAGAAGAGGGGACGACACACCTGCTTCTGCCGATAGGCATCGAGCTCCGTGCACTCGTCATCATACTATCGGTCAGTCAGTACGGTGGGAGGATTGGGGTAAAAATGGCGTGAGTTCACCTTCTGCTTGCTCTGTATAGAAAGGAAATGAGCGTGAGTAGGTATGCCGGGAGCGCGGTTAGCGAGTTACACGGACTTTGATGCGATCCGCATAGACGCGGTCCCTGTCTTGCAAGAGTTTCTGGTAGAACTGCATCTCGTTCTTCCTAGCGGCCTCATGTTTCTGTTCAGTAGCTCTGAGCGGCTCGATAATCTGACTTGTGAGGGAGTCTGCGAGGTTAATGTGCTCTTGAGCGATATCACCAATCGAGGACAAAAGCTGGGTGTAGGCCTTGTCGAGAGTGCTGAGAAAATAGAAACAAAGTTAGAGACTTCTGATGGTGATGAATGGGGAGGATAACCTCTGTTTAAAGGTATTTTCGTCGCAGGGCTTGGTGGGCTCATTACCGACTACCAATGCCGGCATCTTCTTAGCCTTCTTCTCGGTGGCTTTCCTAAGAAGTAGTTGCAATTTGGTAGCGTACTCCCGCTCGAGCGCAACACGCTGGGTGTGGAGGTCGCGCACCTAAGGTGGCGGAGTGGTGAGTGCATGAGGAGTGGGGTTACATGATAAGCCTGATCCGGCGACGGGGCTTACGTCCTCAAGGAGCTGGAGCTGGGCGTCGGTTAAACCAGATATTTTCTCAACCTGGTCCTGTTAAGGGTTGGGTGAGATGTCACGCGGTTTCGGAGTCTGAGAGGTGGAAACCGCACGGGAAGATGTTGTCCGTAGGTCTGACCAGGAGTCGGTCCGGCCATTCTGTGGAACCACGGATAGTATGAATACTGTTCGAGAGCAATAAGAAAGACTCTGTGCGATAGGCTGTGGCGAGAACAGGGGAGATGGGATGAGGTGGCGGGAGGATGGGAGTGCGGAGACGAGCAGTGTAGCGGCGCTTCCGGGTGGGCGGAGCAGTGGATCGCGATTGCTGTACGCTATTCTGATCGGCCAACCGCAGCCGTATTACCCGAAATGGTCGCCGGAGTTACTTATGACGTCGGTTTCGTCCCTTGCTGCCCTCTCCCCGCACTGGCTTCAGTCTATTAGCCCAGAGGACTCTTGTGGTCATCTTATCGAGACCATGTTTCCGACGCTGTGTACAGTGGCATACACAGAGGGCGGTTTGGAGGCTTCACTTTGAGAGGATGATCCGTGTGTATTCATGGCTGGGTCCAGACCAGGAGAAGTCCCTGGCGGAGATTGCCGGCTACGCGCGTCCAACTTCCAAGAAGTCCCAACTTGAACCTGATCCCTGTCCACCATCTCCCCATCCACGCCCTCTCCTCCTCTCGTCCCAGGGAATAATCAATCTACCATTCCATTCTATCCACACACACTGACTGTGGGCGGTGAACCGGTACAACTGTCCAGAGTCCAGTATTGACGTCGCGGCGCGCTGCCGACAGAAGTCCTTCATGGCTATACTTAGTCGTTCTCCACCTTCGCCAGGCTGTATGCACCTTAGTTGCTACGATAGCCTCCTTCACCATTTCACCAGCATGTCGATACTCATGGCCCAAGAAACTGAAGAGTAAATCATGTCTCGGGACGCTGTCTAACCTTTTGCTCAACTGAGGTGAGTGGTCCGCATTCCTCTGCCGCTTTTGTCATTCGTCGACGTGGCAGAAATTCGCACAGGCTTATTGATAGGCCGTCCACATTGAGGCATGCGTCCACACTTCCTCATCAAGTGTTCTACCTGTCTTCTCACTCTGCTAGAAACAACCCAATTATAACCAAGAGCGAAGAATTGACGTTGGTCTCTACCCAATCCACCGTCTCCGTCTATTCATACGTTCTTGTCAGGTATGTCACCCTTGCCTGCATTTGCCTGCTCGTGGGCTGACCCCCTAAACAACTATGTGCTCCCTCGGCGGCGTATCAAGCCACGATGAATGCCCTCTTTGCAACATACTTATCTCCAAAAGTTGCGATATTCAGAATTATTGAGTGTGTTCGTTCTCTTATCTCCTCGTCGACCTGTTGAAACTCCATGTACAGCATCAGTCAGCCAGTATCCTTGAACGATAACAATTCGCCGTCTTCGTATGCTGCAGAGTGGGCATGTAGGTGAGATTTTCTTACATCAGTCTAACGGCCACGGCAATGCTCCGAGCTCCACCTCATGTCGTTTCCGCGCCGCTACAACGTGCCCTTAAGGACATTTGCCCCATGGCCGCCTTGCGCTACATGGTCCAACGCCATCTTGAGGGGCTCGTCACATGATACCGTTGAAGGCTTGTCTTGGGCTGTCGGATGCTGTTTGAACACAGGGCCTGGATGGTTGGATGGGAATCATTTTCCAATGCCTGCAAGTTTTATGCCTAGAAGAGTCTATGGCAGCTGAAGGCGCCGTTGGGGTTGTTTTTTTTGGATTTGCCAAGGAGTCCCACCGCTCCATATCTGTTCCTGAAGGTGCTGTTATTTCAGCCACTTGCTGACACGGCAACCCCATCCAGTGTGGACGCTCAATGCTACAAGACGCCCTTCATATTGGGTCCCTCCTGACGCCAGCGGCTTTACCTCGGTATATGCATCGATGTCGTGCCCCAGTCGCGTCCAAGGATCGACATCCTCGCTGTCGATGTCACCTCCCACACGACTTGGGGAAGAATGATGGCTTCAAAAGGAATGTTACTGTAAACATCAAATTCCATGACGTCGAGGGTTCTTACTGGAGCGGTCAGCGACTTTGACCATACCTCATGGCCCTTCCTCCCGCTGTGACTTCCCTCGACGTGGAATCACCACTCCTTCGCTTTCATTCCTCTGACCGTCCAGTTCCGGCGCTCCCATGTCCGCCGACCACATTCTTTGTTGGCGTATGTGTGCGCTGCATTTATCAAGTGAATCGAATCCCTCGCCGCATGTGGCTTCATTCTCCGGTGCATCACCTGTCGCTGGTTTGTTGACACCAACATGTGAGTACAAGCTGCCGCATAACAACAAATGGCCAGTGGCTGAACTCGCTCTCGTTTCAGGCGCCATCGTTTCCGGATGACTCGCCACCGCGCCTACCGCACGGCACATGGTCGCGAAGCGTGGGTGGAAGCAAAAGCACGACCGCGCTCCGTGCTCCTCCAAGTGAGTGGTTGGTTATTTTTGCGTAATATGTTGCTCAAACGGCCTTGCACAGAAAATTTTCTCGCGCACCGCCTCGGCACCGAGGTGAACATGAGGAGGCGGGTCGACCCCGACAACCCTTGTTCCTGGTCGGCACGCGCCGCACAAGCGATCGCGTGATTAGATTCCTCACCTCCGCAGATGCGCTTCTGCATCTCGCCACTGTCTCCCGCGGTCCATCCAATGAACGCGGTGGTGTCCGGGCGGCTCGCGCGCGACACGTACTTACTTGCACCGCGCGCCCACCCGGCCCCCGTCCGCACGTTGCCTGCACGACGCTGCGCCAGCCGCCTTCAATTATTCATCTGAAGCCAATCCTGTCAACCCCCCCTGTCACCCGCATGCAGTGCACCCGTTGTGTTATGTCTTGCCCGAGGACGCCTCACTCATCATCCGTCCGTCCGTCCGCTGTCTCCTGCGGGCGTCAACTTCCACCGGCCATAGCTCCGCGCGTCCTGATTCGCCCTCTTCCCTCCGAGATGGCTAAAGGTAATCATCGGGAACGCCGGCCCCAATTTTTCCAGGGTGCTGCCCTCCGTCACCACTTGCGCCGGCGCGCCGCGCTGTGTCTGCGGTCTCGACCGGTACCTCGTCCTGCCTGAGGATGTGATGCCTGCGAAGGCCTCGCCGGCCCTTCTCCCCCCAGGGCGCGCAAATCAACAACTCCACGCTTTTCCCCCAAGGCACCGAAGGCACGTATAAAGGAGCGCACCCGCGTCCTTTCCAAGTTCCTCACGAGTTCTTGTCTCGCCTTTGTCCCTTCCCCTCACCGCTCCTCCGGATCCGCGTCCGCCACTCTACTCTCCTCCACCTCCATACCACCCGACAAGCACTCACAAGGCGTTCACCTTACTCGCTCGCCCACCTCCCTCCTCCAAGATGATGTCGATTTTCACGCTCTTCGTCGTCGCGTTCGCGCTCCTGGCCTCGGTCCTCGCGGCCCCCATCGAGCTCGAGAAGCGCGTAACGCACACCGGTCGCGTCAGTATCCCGCGTGCATTCCATCTCCGCGCCTCGCGACTCACGCCGTGCTGCATGTTCGCTCACACAGGGAACCTGGTTCGACGTCGGCCTTGGGGCCTGCGGCGACTGGAACGTGAACAGCGACAAGATCGTTGCCATTTCCTCGCAGATCTATGGCTCCGGTGGCAACTGCAACCAGGTAGGCGCCCTTCCCTCCCTCCTTCCTTTCTTCGCTTTCTTTCACGCAGCCATGATCCATCTGTGATCTATCCATCCATTCTTTGTATGTTTCGGACGCTGACGGACATCGGGTGCGCAGTGGATGCACATTACGAACACAGCCAACGGCAAGGACGCGTGGGGCATGGTGCGCGACGAGTGCCCTAGCTGCGGCTCAGGCGACCTCGGTCAGTACCGACTTACTTACTCGCTTATTGGGAGGCGCGCGTTGCTGACCTTCTTCTGCTTGGCCCGTGACCAGACATGAGCCCGTCGCTGTTCGAGGAGCTCGGGTCCCTGGATACCGGCGTGCTCTCGATCTCGTGGCACTACGAGAACAAGTCCTTCAAGCCCTGAGCGTTCCCCTCTAGGCTTCAGGCCTTCAGGGCCCTAAGGCTTCCCAGGACGAGTCTTCCCGGTCAGCGCCACCTCCATACATCATTCACCCAGCACTGGCCACGTCCGCCGAGCATCCATCTCCATCTCCTCCGCATCTCCATCTACATCTTCATCGTCACCTCGTCACCGGTCATCGTCAGGACCCGCTTGATACCGTTGCGGTTTTTATTCGGGCTATTTATGCATCCGCCTCCGGCTCCGTGTTCCTCAGGCTCCTCAGCATCGGCATCGGTCTCCTCCTCCTCGTCATCCTCCTCCTCTGGCTCTGGTCCTCCCATACGCGGATATGGCAGGCTGTCCGTTCCGTCCCACACTAGACTCACGCTCCCGCGGAGCGTGCCGGCCCCTCACAGGCCCACACATCACTGTTTATTGGTTCTTGTCACCGCCGCGTCGCGAGCAGACGCAACAACTTCTTGTCGCCACCCACGTTTTTACGTTCACGTTCTTGCACATACCTTTATGTTCTACCGTCACGCGTCTGATGACGACACGACCTCTTATTCCCTTTCACGACGCGCACCCCTTCCCCTTCATGTTTTCATGTGCATGCCTTCTTGCCGCTTGCAGCGTCCAGCGTTTCATACTTACACACCTACACCCCATACGCAACCTATACGCATACAAACACGCTGCAGTAGAATGTAAACCACCTGTTCCTGTTGTAGAGAGAGGTCATGTAGCACTACTTACACAAGTTGTATAATCCTCTATACGCTCTTGATCGTGATCGTCGAATGCATTGTGCGATCGATCATCCCAAGATTCCCAACCTTGCGTGCCGCTCACTAGTCACTGCCCATGGTTTCCCGCGTTGGGCAGAACAGAGCTTCGCGGGGCTCCCGAATCCCCCAGGCAGCTCCAGCTTCTCGCCTCTTCACCCCCCTTCGAATTCCCCTCGAGCTCTCTCCCTCCGTCGCATTTGTCCTTGACGACGCTGCAATGGAAGTAGAAATAGAAACAGCAGGGCTGCACGGTCGTGGCCGACCTCCCACCCTCACAGTACCTTATAATTAGCGCGCCCGAGTCGACGTCTCGTAACGGCTTTCGGGCGGACGTGTCCACAGTCCATACATACTTACATTCATTGGAAGATTACAGGTACAGGAACCGGCACAATCATCATCATTCGGTGCCTTCAATATACTGTTACTGTAGCTTCAATCATCCTCGCAGCAGTGCTTCCGAGTCTAACTGACGTCCGCGGCGCAGCCCCTCTCGCGCGCTGGCGAGTCGCGACACGCACTCGGAAGCAACGGCGCAACGGCGCAACGGCGCAACGGTGAGACGGTCTGCAACCCCGTTCGGGCGCGGCGCGCGTGCAGTAGTAACCCTACGCCTACCGCCCCGGTCCAGTAGTCGACAGCGTATGTGTGTAGGCGATCGCGGACATTATGTGCTGTGGGGAGCTCGCGTCGACGACCGTGACATCTCCGGCGGGAACTCGAGCCCCAGAGCCCCACTGGCATGGCTTGGAGTTGCCATAGCCTCTCGCGATCGCCTGGCTTCCTGTGGGATGTGAGCGTGGTGATCGGTTGGGGCTGCAGTATCCCCGTGCGCGGGGACTCAGACTCGAAGGCGTGTTTGTCGCGAGGCGTCGACGTCGACCTCCGTCGTCGCGCGCTTCGATTCTCGCGATCGAAGTGGCCGCCTGACAATATTGACTGGGGTTGGGGCCACGTTCCAGTACGTACGGGTACAGGTACAGTCAAGCGAGCCCACGAGGTCTCGAGGCGTAAGTAATTCATTGAGTCATTGTCGCTACTTAATTACTGCAGTGCCCACGCGAGGACGGGCAGGCAGCGAGGGCGGAGCGTCGGATCAGGCGTGCGAAGGGGGCGCGGCATGGTCCGTGGAAGAGTCGAAGTATACGTACAGTACAGTACGTAGCTGTAACTAGGGACGGGGTTATCGTTCGTGCGGGGAAGTCTGGGGAAGACGAGAAATGGATATGATATGATACATTGATGCTGTACATGATTCATGAACATGGCCGGGCAGTACATGTACAGTTGCGGGGCGTGGAAGCGTTCAAGTAGGGCTACAGATCGAGACGTCGCGCGTGGCGTATTACTATGATGCATGCAGAGCTTGGATAGGGGTCATGCATCATGCACGCTAATAGAGAACATGTTGTCCCGGCTGAAGTGCCAAGGACGCATAGTGAGCATGAGGACATGCGCACACACACGCGTCGGTGGTATGGCGGTCAGGAGGCGGGATGCCTGAGGTCTGAGGAGCCAAGACGAGGCGAAGGCGAGAGGAGGGGGACACTGGCATGCCATAGCCCATCATGCGGCGAGACAGACGAGCAGCCACGCGATGGCAGCAAGCACGCTTGCGAGCTCCCAGAGGCTGTACGAGGCGTACAGCGCCCCCAGAAACGAGCCTGAGCTCCCTGCAGCTGCCTCCGCCAAGCCGCCAGTGTTCCTGGGGTCGACTCCAGGGACGCATGGGCGGCGGAAGACTTGGACATCGACGTTGAGATGCCAGATGGGGGCGGGCGCCGCAGCATTGGCCCGTACTCGCGCCTCACATTGACACTGACAGTGCCTGACCGCGACCGCGACCGTGGCTGGAGCGGCGCAGCTTCGTGCTCGCGTTCGTGCTCGCGGTGGAGTGCGAGTTCGCGCATCGCCGGCGCCGCCGACGAACGCGGTGGACAGGTCCCACTCCCACTCCCAGCTGCGGCGTCGAGGGCTAGGGCTCCGCGCCCGTGTCGCTCCTGGACTTCCGAGTTCGCAGTCCATGACAACGCGAACGGCGGACGAGACGACGACAATTCCGCATCCGCCAGCGCGGCGGGCAGATCGACCATGTCCATGTCCATGTCCCGGTCCCAGTCCGAGCTGGAGACCGCAGTGGCGTCGTGTGGCCAAAGCGCAGGGTGCTGGCGGCTCGCGCCTGAGTCCGAGTCCGCGTCTGAGTCCGCGTCTTGCGATTCATCACAGTCTTCCCATTGACAAGCTGCGCCCGGCGTCAGACTGCGAACGCGCTCGTCACGCAGGACACACTCCGGCGAACGGCACCCACCGCAATGGAGAGTGTCTGGTTGGGCCGCACTGGGGGAACACAGGCCCGGAGCATGCATATGCACATGGACGGCAGCGAGAGGCACCGCGCTCGCATTGACATAATGCTCCGACCTGCGCACGGCGCGCGGTAGGGTAGGGCAGGGTAGGGTAAGAGAGAGAAGGAAGATCGCGTTCAGTGCGCGCGACGACGCTGATGATCGCGCAGGCGTACCAGGAACATGGGGCTGCCATTGCTTGTGCTTGCGCTTCGTGCGCGCCGGAACCAGGTTGATGGGGCGAGGCGCTTGCGCCGGTGCGCGCGACGGTCATATGCATCATGCATATGGTCGCGAAGACGGCGGACGTTTTTGTGCGCCTGGGCGGACTGAGGGTGGGGGTCATTAATGCGGGTGCAGCTCAGTACCTGTGTAGAGTATGCTGGTGATAATGATGCGGGTAAGGTACGATGGAACGAATGCATCCATCGAGGTGCACTGGCCAGAGTTATATCTGGGGTATAGCCACCAAGGGTGCCGGAGGCGAACGACGACACAGATTGACTATGACCACCTTACCCTCTGCAATGAAGGTCTGGCCATGCAGGTGCTACTTCCTGGGGGCAAAGGGCGCTCAGGGAATGACACAGAATGCCGATATACACCGGAGTTAGCGTCTACGCGCGCAAGGGAAGGTAACATGACAGTCCAAGGTGCTGCACAGGTGACCTTCCACGATGTTTCCACCCTGCGCCGACGCGTCTACCCTTTGCACCTTGAGGCGTTCTCCGATCGGGCGCACCCAGTGGTAGCCAGTGGTTTCCGATCGGGCGCACCCAACGGTGTTTTGGGAGGATCGAAAGAGGCAAAGAGGTTATCTGATCGAGTACGGTACATGGTGCGTGACGCCGACGATCCCAACGGGATGCTCTCGGAGACGTCATACCAAACCTATAACCGCACTGATCATGGCAGCCAGTGGCGCAACCGCACCGAGCGCACAGAGAGTACGCAGCCCTGAAAAAGAGGTGAAGCAAGGCTCGCTGCGGCCGGCGACATCGGAGAGGACGTGGGTGATGGGGAGGAGCCGGCGGTTACCAGAGCGTCGACCGCCGTTGTGACGCTAGCCGTGACGCTGGGTGCGGCGGACCCGGAGACCCACGCGAGGGAGGTCGGAAAGACGGAGGAGGTCGAGTTTGGACTGGTGATGGAAAATAAGGGACTCCAGTTGTTGGTGTTCCCGAGCACTATACGTTCGGCACCTGGTCAGTGAATGGCGGATGATGTGAGTCGAGGATGGGATGACAAACCGATAATGAAGTACGCGTTTCCAGATGGCACTTCGGGCACTACGACGTTGACCGAACCGCTGACTAGGGTGAAGTTCCTGCAAGTGACTGGTCTACGCGATTCGGAAGGGTTAATGTTAGACCAACCAGCACACAAACTCGAAGGTACACAACAAACCTGGGAAGATTCTTTGCGAGCCATCTGCCGTGAGATATCCCAACAGGATTGTCCCCACCTGCGTCAGAGTGTAGTTGAGACCTTTCGTGGACCTACATGCGGCCGCAAAAGAGTAGGATGAATGGAGCGCTCGCCAGTCGCAGTAAACCCACTCACCACTTCACTACCTCCACATCCCCCACAGTCCAGACGTCCGCACCACCTGGTCGTTCGATGGGAGGCGGAAAGTCCGCGATGAGAATGTTGCCGTCCTTCGCACCATCCCTTGGCCAAGATCCAGGGCTTGCTTGTGCAATGAGTATCAAGGATAGCAATGGCCAGAGAAACAGAAGAAGCTTCAAGTTGGCCATCGCCGACGACGTGGCCTACGGCGAGAGGGGAATCAAACAAGAGCTAAGACGGGCGCGCTGTCGCATGTTGCTGGCCAGACGTGGTGGGTATTGGCAAATGGTGTCGCTGGCGGTGATGGACGTGCAGCAAGTCTCGGGAGTGGGCGCTTGCGTCGCCCCACTGTTTGCCCCAGCCAACATCATCGATGACCAGACCAGGACTGCGGGTGGACATGGTGGCGGCAGACACCAGGCTCCCAATATACTCCCCAATCCTCTCATCCGGTGTGCTGATGTCATAAGCGTTGAGTTCAGGTAGGGGCCACCATATTAAAGTTTCTTTCCCGCTAGCCTCAAGCTCTCTTCAAATTCCTCAACAAATATCAGCGCACAGGTCGCTTCGCCACCCGTGAGTTAGCATTTCATTTGTATTGAGACGAAGAGCACCTAAAGCACAATATTGCAGCTCCAATGACTATATCCCAGCCCAAGGCCATCCACTTCGGAGCGGGAAACATCGGTCGTGGGTTCATCGGACCCCTCCTCGTCGAGTCCGGCTACCATGTTGTTTTCGCTGACGTCAACAAGGAACTCGTCCAGGAGCTCAACAAGCGGGACTCGTACGACGTCCTGGTCCTCGACGAGGACGAGGTGTCCCACAACTCTGTCTCCAACGTCTCCGCGGTCGTCTCTACCTCCGATGACGTCATCCGAGCGTTCGCAGATCCCGCCGTCGATCTCGTCACCACCGCCGTCGGCCCGACCGTCCTCGCGAGGATCGCGACAACCATAGCGAAGGGCCTCCAAGCCCGCCGAGAAGCCCACGGACCGCCCTTTAACATCATCGCTTGCGAGAACGTCATCCACCAGACGACCCTCCTGCGCGAACACGTCTTCAAGGCCCTCTCAGACGAGGACAAGGCCTGGGCCGACGAGAACGTCGGGTTCGCGAACTGCTCCGTGGACCGGATCGTGCCCCCGTACGAGCCCTCCGGCCGCGACAGCCCTCTCGACGTCGGCGTCGAGGGCTTCTACGAGTGGGTCGTGGACGAGGGAGCGCTCCGCCGCACACTCTCGCCCGTCCGGCTCAAGGGCGTGAAGCTCACCAAGAACCTGCAGGCCTACGTCGAGCGCAAGCTCTTCACGCTCAACTGCGGGCACGCCATCCTCGCGTACCTCGGCTTTCTCAAGCACCACCGCACCATCGACGCCGCCGTGCAGGACCAGGAGATCCGCGATGTCGTCTACGCCGCCTTGCGGGACGAGGCGGGCGCCGCGCTCGTGCGCAGGCACCGGTTCGACGAGGGGGAGTACGGGCAGTACGTCGACAAGATAATGGAGCGCTTCGCGAACCCGCGGCTCAAGGACGACGTCGTGCGCGTCGGACGGGAGCCCCTCCGGAAGCTCTCGAAGGGCGACCGGCTCCTGGGCCCGATGAACATGGCGCTCGAGTTCGGGCTGCCGACGGACAACCTGGCGACGGGCGTCGCCGCTGCGTTCTTGTTCGACGTCCCTGAGGATTCGCAGAGCGTGGAGCTGCAGAAGCGCGTCAGGGGCGAGGGCATCTCGAAAGTGGTCGCGGACGTCACCGGGTTCGAGGAGGGCGGCAAGGAACATGCGCAAATCATCCATGCCTACCAGGCGTTGAGCTCGAAGTATGTGCTGCTGAATTGATTTTGGGCAGGCTCGGACAGGACGAAGAGCTCCCTCGCTCGGGCTTACGGGACTTGCGACTTTCTGTTTTGGATTTCGACGGCTTGATTGACTGGTATACCCCCTGGAACATTGCGCGAAGTATACTTGTCTGATATCGGAGTGTGAACATACCACAAATACAGTTTCTACATACATTATAGGTCCTGAACACTCTCTTAATACGTATTTCCTCGGCGACTCTCTCTCGCAAGTGATGCCGCTTCGCTTGGGACATCGGGATTTATACTACGTACAGTTAACTTACCCCTCCGCCGCGAGACCCCATGAATGTATTCTCCTTCAGTGTATGTATTCGTATGCGTCAGATGTCCCCACAAGACCGAGTCGGGCGTTCCATATGGACATGCATCCGCTATTTTGCCAGTCGGGGATATGCTGCTCGTCTAGGTATCGCGAGGCCCGACGCCCGAGGGGAGCCTGAAACGAAGGGACGAACTCCGACGCTTTGCATCCTTCAGTAAACGCATACAACGCCGCGCCCCTCGGGCCATGAGGCATCTGAACGCGTTCAGGACATTTCAAACCGATCAACGTGCCCACAATATTGTCCTCGGACCCTTCATGGGAGTTTCCACCAATCTCCTCGGTCCCGGAGTGCTTCCCCACGGTCCACAACGCATTCCGCGCGGACGGTTGCGAGGCCCCCGTCGAAAGCCATTAGCTAGACTCCACAATGTATCGTGCAGGGTCATAAAGAACTCCGTGATGCGACATTACGACCTACCCCACTCTGCCAGCGCAAGTGAGGGTCTCTTCGACACACCTTCTCGCAGTGAGGAGACTCACGTTGCAGTCCAACTATCATCTGTCGTTCATGTGGACACTATTGCTCTCTTCCGCATACGAGTATCAGACCTCGAGCTCGAGCCTCGAGCAACCTGTTGCATGGTGTCCACGGTGAGTACTAGCCATCTGCGCGTCACTCGACCCCGCTGAATGAGGCTTGCGACTGTACGCCGCACGAGGTTGATGTATTTGACACCTTGTGTCTGAATGCATGTGGGTCTCCGAGCCGCGCCATAGGTCTCTACCCCCTAGGGTTGTTGTGTGACTTCAGGAAAGTTCGGAATGGTGAACGTAGAATGAAGGAGGACGCTCCGCACTCGCTGAATTTCGGAAGGTCTGGTCATGCATGGACAGCAGATATGATATTGGAGGCGAGCACCTGGAGCATCCCAGTTACAACGCTGTAGGCACTTAGTTGTTTGAATTGCTAAGGAGGGGGCGGCGGAGGGGCGCCTGTTTATGGGGGGTGGCACAACAAAGTCTGTTCCGGTATTATTATTGAAGCTTCAAGCTTCAAGCCGTCGGACTGCAACGGCCACAACTGGATCAAGGGTCATTATGTTCAGCGAGTGGATGGCTGATAAATAAAAACGACCTACAATGTCGAAAGTGCCCCCCCTCTTTCTTTAATACGCCCAAAGACGGGTCATATGGGGACGCACGCACGCAATGAAGAACACACCGAGAAATCTAACATGCAGAAGCATTGGAGGACTTTCGGCACTCACTGGTGTGGCGGCAGCCGACGGAATCGTGATCCACGCATCTCAATACGCCAGCCTCCGACCATCCACATAGGGTCTACGCCTTCCAGCTACGACTCTGGAGTTGTGCATCGAGGTATATCATTGCTCGTCCACACAGGATAAATTTATATGGAAACAGCGGCGCGAATCAGTGGACTTTGAAAACGCTCGCTTAAGCAGAGTGATGGATTCACCTATTGTCCAGAAGACTCTAGGGGGGAGCATGAGGATTATTTGCAACTAAAGAGCTCTATGGAGGTGACACAACAACCCTTGTATTGGAGATAGAATGGACGCCTGAGGAAGCCATCTGGGTCGCGCGAGCAGGATGGTGGTCGAGAGCATGGAGTCACGGTCGGCGGGGGCACGCTGCGTGACTTGAGGCAGCCACGCGCCCAGACGCCCAACCAGTGCTCTTGACCATTTACCACATCCTCTCTCTTGCCCCTCCTCGCTCCTCCGACCGTTCACGACCCCCATGAGTGCAGCGGGAAACAACTCCTACCCTATGCCGCCGCCCAATGCGGATCTCCAGACGACATGGGCGTATCTGGAGGAGGGCGTGGACCATATCATGACGAAACTCCAGACTGGAGTCTCGTACTCCAAGTACATGAGCCTTTACACGGTGTCGTACAACTACTGCACATCTTCCAAGATGCACGGGACGGGGGACCAGGGCGGTGGGATGGGGCATCGAAGTGAGTACTTGCGCGTTCAGACGACGCCGATGTTTATTGATCTTGCAGCAGCGGGAGCCAACCTGATGGGCTCTGATCTGTACAACAACCTCATCAGGTACTTTGTAAACCATCTCAAGGGCCTCCGCATGGTGAGTACTCCTGAACATGGCGTCGCCACTGCTCCCTGCAGCTTGTTAACACGGGCGCTTGTTCCGCCACCGGCAGACATCGGACGGCCACCAAGACGAGGCCCTGCTGCGTTACTATGCTCAGGAGTGGGATCGGTACACGACTGGCGCAAACTACATCAACCGTCTGTTCACGTACCTCAATCGCCATTGGGTCAAGCGCGAGCGCGATGAGGGTAGGAAGGGCGTCTATCCCGTATACACCGTGCGTCTCTCATTCCCTCTCGTGTCTGTGTCTGCTGCTGCGGTATGCCCCCTGTGGATTCTATCCGATCGCAGTATTCTTCTGTGCTTGAGGCGGAAGCTTGTTAGCTTGCACGTTTATCGTCGTTCTGTAGTGCATGCTGTGGCTGCAGTCGCCAGGCAACTTTGCAGCGAGGCGATTGTGTGTCGGCATGCCGCGCCGCGCCTCATACTCACGGGGTACAAGATCCTCTGAATCTCTTGATTCTGACCTTGTTCTGTTTTGGAGATCTGAGACGTTGTGGCTAACAATTCTTCGTACAGCTCGCCCTTGTACAATGGAAGTCGAACTTCTTCCTTCATGTCCAGAGCAAGGACCAGAAACTTGCTGGTGCAATTCTGCGGTTAATCGAGCGCCAGAGGAATGGCGAGACGATTGACCAGGGTCTTGTGAAGAAGGTGGTCGACTCGTTTGTCTCTCTCGGTCTCGACGAGAGTGATATCAACAAAGTTTCGTACGAGGTGTACCGGGAACACCTCGAGACCCCCTTCCTTGACGCGACCGAGAAATATTACCGACAGGAGTCCAAGGCGTTCCTGTCCGAGAACAGTGTCGCCGACTACTTGAAGAAGGCCGAGGAGCGTCTCCGCGAAGAGGAGGACCGCGTTGAGCGGTATATGAACACGAACACGCGCAAGGCACTTATCAACAAGTGCGAGCACGTCCTCATCCGCGAGCACGCGGAGCTCATGTGGGAGAGCTTCCAAGGGCTGCTCGACTACGACAAGGATGAGGACTTGCAGCGCATGTACGCTCTCCTGTCTCGTATTCCGGAGGGTCTCGAGCCTCTGCGCAAGAAGTTCGAGGAGCACGTCAAGCGGGCGGGTCTCGCTGCCGTCAACAAGCTTATCGGCGAGGGCACCTCTCCTCAGGGCGCCCCAGAAGTCGACCCTAAGCTCTACGTTGACGCGCTGCTCGAAGTGCACCAAAAGAACTCGGAAACGGTCAGTCGCAGCTTCCGCGGCGAGGCTGGCTTCGTCGCCAGCCTCGACAAGGCGTGCAGAGAGTTCGTCAACCGCAACGCCGCGACTGGGACGTCGACGACGAGATCTCCCCGAACTTCTCGCCAAGCACGCGGACGCGCTGCTCCGCAAGAACAACAAGATGGCCGAGGAGGAGGACCTGGAGGGTGCGCTGAACAAAGTGGTACGTCACTTCTGTGTGGGGCGGTGTGCGTGTGTGGTCGCTGATCACCTGTGTGGGGAATCAGATGATCCTGTTCAAGTACATCGACGATAAGGACGTGTTCCAGTCGTTCTACACGACGAAGCTCTCGAAGCGCCTCATCCACAGCGTGTCGGCATCGGACGAGGCCGAGGCGAGCATGATCTCGAAGCTCAAGGAGGCTTGCGGTTTCGAGTACACAAACAAGCTTCAGCGCATGTTCACGGGTGCGTGGCTATCGCTGTTTCGTGTGTCGCGAACGCGCCGACTCATATCTCCCTTCAGACATGAGTCTGAGCAAGGATCTTACGGACTAACTTCAAGGAGCGGATGCAGCAGAATCACGACGACATGGACATTACGTTCAGCATCATGGTTCTCGGCACGAACTTCTGGCCTCTCAACCCTCCTACACACGACTTCATCATCCCGCAGGACATCCTCCCGACCTACACCCGCTTCTCGCAGTACTATCAGCAGAAGCACTCCGGGCGTAAGCTCACATGGCTGTGGAATTACTCCAAGAACGAGCTTCGCACGAACTATCTGAACCAGAAGTACATCCTCATGACGAGCTCCTGGCAGATGGCGGTGCTGCTGCAGTACAACAATAACGACACGCTCTCACTGGAGGAGTTGATGAGTGCAACCGCGATCAGCAAGGACATCCTCAAGCAGGTCCTTGCTGTACTCGTCAAGGCGAAGATCCTCATCAATGACGAGACGGAGCAATACGATTTGAACCCTAGTGCGCAGTCTCGGTTTGTTATCTTCGCCGCAGTCTCCTGATACACCTACGTAGGCTTCAAGTCGAAGAAGATCCGGATCAACCTTAACATGCCGATCAAGGCCGAGCAGAAGGCGGAGTCGACCGATGTCCTGAAGACCGTCGACGAGGACCGCAAGTACGTCATCCAGGCGACCATTGTTCGGTAAGTCTTTCTTCTATCATTCGCTTCGTTTCCTTATTGCTCACCGCGGTGGGTGCCGACAGGATCATGAAGGCGCGCAAGACGATGAAGAACCAGGCCCTGATCCAGGAGGTCATTCAGCAGATTTCGCAGCGCTTCACGCCCAAGATCCCTGACATCAAGAAGGTGCGTCGGCGCCACGCCTGCTCCCTTTCGTCCCCCCGTTTTGTGCTGACCGGACGCTCGTTCGTTGTCCTCGTGCCAGGCGATCGACCACTTGCTCGAGAAGGAGTACATCGAGCGCGTGGAGGGCACTCGCGACACGTTTGCGTACGTCGCGTGATTGGGGGCCCGCCAACGACTCCTCTTCCTCTCCCCTCATCGTCCAAACCCCAACTTCCACTTTTTCTCTTCTCCGTTCACAACACGAACGCTGTCTTCTACCTACCACCTCCCATTCCATTCCCCCAATGTCAATGCTCTATGTCGTGTTAGAAGTGTCTTGTAGCATAGTATCTGAATGTCGTCCACATTATGTCCGCGTACAAGCAACTTCATCGTTTCTGATAGTGGCGTGCGGGGGCTGTTGTTGTGCGCGCTGTTCCGGCGCTGGGTAGAGCTCGAGTGTATGGAGAGTTGCAGGTGAGCGCAAACCAGACGCACGTAGTTGTCCTATGAAGGGGATATGAAGAGACTAGAAGGCAGACCGGAGCGCCATGGGGCGTCGGTGTTCTAACGTTCGTTGAGGAGTTAGCCGCCAGAACTCGTTCTTCAGCTTGCTCTACGACTTCTCCCTCAGCCACCCATCTTCCTGAAGCTTTTCTAGAGAGATGACGGAGAACTCAGAGCCTCGGACTGCGTACGAGCCAGTGTGCCGGACAGGACTCAACCACGTTAGCCCTGCCACTGCCATAACGAGCAGAGTAAAGGAGAGCCACGAGGCGCTACAGTGCTTTGCATATCAAACTGCAGTCGTTCCACGCGCAAAACCTGTTTGCTCGTATTTGTGCCGCCGACGGCTAACGGCTACGGGATCCAAAGCCGGCCCTCCCGGAGAACAAGTACTTGACGGGCATTTTCTTGTGGACAAAGCGTACTCCTCACTTATTGTCGTCGGATTCAGATTATATTAGTATGACCCCCCACTTCAATCCATAGCTTCCGACAGCAAACTGGGGCGAAGAACTCTTGCTGGCCGAGGGAGATGAGGGTACCCGGTCTCGAAGCGGTCTCGACGGGGCAGGCAGGCGCTGACGGACGGCGTCAGGGGCAAACAGCTCGACGCGCGCGAACGTCGACTGCAGTTTTGATATGCCAACACTCGCCCCGACTATCACTCCGGATCCCCCTCCACCATCGCCAGGCTCCTCAGGGCCCTCAACGCTCCAAGCCCCCAACGTCTGCGGCGACATGCTAGTTGGTGTTTGAGTTTTATATCACGTACCTATGCTCTATATGCTCGCCTGCCGTAAAAACGCCTGCTGTGCGCCATGGCAACGGCTACCTCCGCCCTGCCAGTGAACACGCCTCCAGCGAACGCACACCTCGAGCTCTCGGCTCCATTCTAGGAAGCTCGGAATCTCCGTGGGCGCTCTGCCCACTATCGTAGGTTTACGTGGTGGTTGTTCTGACCGGAGCTTGGACGTCTACCCCGTCGCCACCACCTCCAATTGTCTTGTCTGACTGCGAACCTACCCTTGGCCCTGCATGCGGCGACGTCAAAATGTTAACCCAACGGACTGTTTTCTACGAACTCGGACCTCGGTGCGTCGCGGCTCGCGACAACGGTTATGCCGTCGGCCGGCAACCCCATGTGTATGTTTTGGGTTTCTCACTGCCGACTTTGGCTTTACGTGGATGCTCAACAGGTATACGGGGATCGTTTTGATTCCGGGCTGCTCCTGCCTCTGCCAGTAGGGATAACCTCGGTCCTTCTGATTCGGTGAGCCGCCTTGACACTGAAACTAGTTCGCCGAGGACTGCGATCCGCATCGAACCGCGAAAAATTTACGATTGGCTTCGTTGCCCGAAAGTCAAACACAACGACGTCTACATTGACGCACAGAAAGCCAAATCAGGCCTATCAGCCTCACAGATACAGCAGATTGAAGACGGGCCTTTTCCCGGAATACATACGTAGACTGGGCAGCCACCCCCCAACCGCCAAATAAGAGTGCGTGCTGTCACCCTCTAGTCTCGCCATCGCGCTGAGTTCGCGCCGTACGACCAGGTTGGAAATCAGTACCCGCCGTCCATTACATCGATGTGGTTTGTCGGACCGTATGCACTATATCCTGCGCAGTCAGCTCGAAGGGCAGGTTTTCAGTCTAGTCCCAAAATGCGGGGCGCACGACGGCGAGAGAGGGGAGTTGTCTGCAACTGCGCTGACAACAGGCCTGCAAGGTTGGACATAGAGCGCAGGTAGGCAACGGCGAGGACGAGTGGCACACGGGGTGGGATTCAGCATAGGAAACCGCCGGAAAGAATAAACATTCCAAGAAGTATTGGGCACAGCCACCGAAACATACAGCCGCATTTGTCTTCCATCTTATGTGAGTCTCCACTCCGGACTTACATCGACGAAATATACAGAGCTTGTTCCCCTCGCAGCTAAAGCGACTAAAGACTAACTGAAGTGCTGCTCGGGCATGGAATGGATTTCCGGTGTTCCCAGCCTCCCCGGAAGGGAGGACGCGGGTTCCCGGCGAGGCCCACGCCCAATCGTAACTAAATCTGCAGCTGCAGCGATCACCCACGCCCTGGCGGCATTCCTCCCAGGACTCGGCTCGGCGACTCTCTCTTCGGGGCAGGCGGGCGGCGCATAAGTTGTACTGGGGGATCGGGGGCCCGGGACGTCCGAGGCCCCTCGCCAGCTGTGCGAGTTCGGACGGTCGGCAGAACTGTGTCCGAGTGCGTAGCGTCGAGTTCCAGGCTCAGGCTGCACCTTCGCAAGCTCTCAGATCTTCGAACCGGAACCTGCATCTGCATCAAGTGGCGCACGCACCCCCCCGCCCAGGGGCCGGCCGCATTTATATCACCCCCAGGGTGCATGGATGCGCAGTGGCCGCCCCTCCCCGACTTCCTCTCCCCACTGTGACCCAGCCCGGTAGACCTTGGACCTTGGACTCTGCTCTCCTCCACGAGCGCATCTGGACGAACAGGGAAATTGGAACAAGTAACAAGCAACAGCATGGCGGTCATTGACAGCACTTTTGGCGCAGCCTTGGACGGGCTCATTGTCAGCGCATGGTCAGCAGTTTTCTCGGCTCTTCTCGGTCCGACCACTTATTCAATCTGCTCAGCCTGTTTGGAATCACGCTGTTGCAGACGTGCGTTGGGCCTTTGAGGGATGTGTTACCGTTCGGGTGACTAATGTTTGTACGAGCAGTTTTAGCTACTTCAGGTGTGTTGCATGGTCTGAGTGTTGGCGTTCACGGTATTTACACCGTCGTAGGCATTATCCGAAAGACAAGCCATACATCAAGGGGCTCGTGAGTCTTATGTTGAACGGGTCGTTGCGCTCGAGTATGGGTGATGTCGTAATACATGCACGCAACAGGTTATCCTCCTAACGTACGTCATTTCTTGCCTCGAACCGTATACGGCGTAACGATAAACGGTCCACAGAGCGCTGGATACTATTCATCTCATCCTGTGTCACGGACAATCTACTGGTGCGACCGTCTCTCGATCAATCCCCAGGACAGTTTACAGATGGACGGATACTGAAAGGTACTTGATCTCGAACTTTGGCGACACTGACAACCTGGACCGGATAACATGGTGAGTGTCACCGTCGTCGGCTGAGTTGCCTCTGGGCGGACTGACGATCCCTCTAGGAGCATGGCGGTGAGTCTTCTGTGAAACGCTTCGATTTCCGATGTTCTTACCAGATGAGGGCCGCAGCTTCAAACGGACTGCAACGTAAGCCAAGGTCATGGTCACTACGCCCGTCCAGCCAGCTGACTTGTTTCCTTGGCACCCGCAGGGCCTCATCGGACTCATCGTTGAAGTGTACGTCAGACCCCTCCTCCTCGTCCGTTGCGCGTCTGTGCTTATTTCTCCTGTACAGATTCTTCGCACGTCGCGTGTGGATGAGTGGGTACATTCCTGATTACCTCCCGCCTTCTATTCTCATAACCGCGCTTCGCAGTGAGCAAGAACTGGGTCATCACCGCTATCATCGTGAGTGCTCACACTTTCCCTCCTCAACCCTGCAACTCGTGACCCCTCCCATTCAGGTCACCTTGGCGTGCCTTCATTTCGGTCAGTCGCACGAGCCTTGTCCCCGCCCACCGCAGATCCCGCGTACTGAATGAGCTCCCTTGCTTCGCAGGCCTCGGAGTCGGTGAGAATCCCCCCTCTGCGCGGGCTTTATCTCGGCGTCATGTGCTCACCCTTGTGCGGACACGACCTAGTCTTCACCGTAAAGTCGTGAGTGGTCTCCCGCGCGCCGCACCGCGTCCTGCCAGTTGACCAGTTGATCTCCTATTCATCTCCTCCCTCCCTTCCCCCTCCCACGCGCGCTAGCTTCAATCTCGGGCGGTTCTCGAAATTCGGCACGCTGACCGTGAGTGTCCTCGAGCACTAGTGTCTGTGGCGCAGGACCCAGAATCCACGCTCCGTTTGCAGTGGGAAACATGCCTCGGGCTGGGCGCCGCTGCTGTGGCCGACGTCATCATCGCAGCGTCCATGTGCTACTACCTGCACAAGAAGCGGACTGGGCTGAAGAGGTCTGTCCGCTCGCATTCTTTCTTCTCCTCCTCCTTGGGGGGCTGGGCGCCATTCTGACGACAATTGACGACGTGCCATCGTGGCGCGGACAGAACCGACTCCGTCGTGTCGCTCCTGATGGTCTATAGCATCAACAGCGGGCTTCTCACGAGGTAAACGTGCGGTACACGTTGGGGGGTTCCCTCCGTCACTAAGTGACGTTTTTGCTTTGCTGCCAGCGTCATCGGGACGATCTGCGTCGTTGCCGTAAGTGCTGGCTTGGTGCCGTTGACGGCTGTCTCGGGCACTAAGCAGGAGCGAATCATGCAGTTCGCCGCGATGCCCACCAACTTCATTTGGCTGAGCTTCTTCTGGATCATGGGCAAATGTGCGTACGCCGCCGTCTCGTTATCATCGAATCATCACCGTTGCCGGTCAAATACTGAAGCGTTGCGCAGGCTACGTCAACTCCTTCCTTGCCTTGTTAGTTTTTATTTTGCAGGTGCTCGCGTATGTCGCTGATTCCGCTCGTGCAGGCTGAACAGCCGGGAAATGCTACGAGAGAAGGTGGCCAAAGGCGCATGGCATCTCAGCAACATGGCTCGCCCCACTCAATGCACCCGTCTACCTCGACTTCTGAACTACCACCCGAAGATGCCGCCCAAGGTACTTACCTACTCTCAAAACTTGCAGCTCCCTCTTTTCTGAATTTTGACGCACAGTCCCTCGGTCCTGGCGGCGGGATAAAGGTGTCTGTTGAGACCATTACCGAATATGGTCCGCGATACGCCACAGGGTAAGTCATCTATGTATCTCTTCTCTCAGATACCCGAAATTAACGGTCGTATCCCTACCTCGACGACGAGCAGGAACATATGTCCGCCATCATGGAGGATGAAGACAAGCAACTTACCATCAAGGCTGACACAGCGTCCACTTCCTCGGCTATTGGCGAGGTATGAGACCGGTACGCTTCTGGTGTGGGATGATTCCTTGGCGTTGTGCCGAAAGGGCTTAACTTCTCTCATGTTTGTAGCTTTGGAACTGGCCCCGAGCTGGAACGGACCTTTTGTTAGAAGATCGCTCAACGATATTACGATATATATATTGTCGTTCTTTGCTTCTATGATATACCATATACACCCGAGATGTCATGTAGAATACCCTGTGGCCTGGATCTGCTGTGGTTAGGGATATATGTATTTCCTTTCCGACGCAGCCTCTGGCCCGATCCGAGTCTTAGTGTCCAGAGAGACGCCCCTGTGCGCGGCAAGAGGCGGGAATTTCCGAGTTGGGAACGAGCGCCAGGCGGGCGCTTGCTCTGTGAGAACTCTTGCGTTGACCATGATCGCCCGAGCCATGCGTCTTGTGCTCTCGTTGTCCTGTTCTCCCACTCCTACCCTCGCTGGTATCATGCTCCGAAGGCCCTTCTCATAGCCGTCAGCACACACCGAGATGGCCCTACGAGACAAACTGCTCGCCGCCCTGGCCGACCTCCCGGGGACCAGGACTTTCCATATACACGTCCTCACGTCCGCCCCCAGGAAACACAACGGGCTGTTCCCCTATGCGCATCCCAGACCACGGACATACCTCCAGGACGTCTTCATACTCCTCTCGGAGCAGAAGGATCCCAGTGCACCCCGCCTGCTCGTCACCGCCATCGAGGCGTCGGTCTACAACGTCCCGTCCACGTCCTGCGGCGTCCTGTACGTCTCCAAAGTCGACTCCTCCGGCCACGCCTCCGCCCCCTCGCCAACGGCGACCCTCGTGCGTGCGTTCCTCACCTACTACGCGGACCCCGCGACGCGCCCGATCGCCGTGCAGCACCTCTGGGTGCAGCTCTTCGCGCGCGCGCAGAACCAGTACCTCTTCCCCAACTCGTCCGAGTTCGCCGGCAAGCGCCCCCTGTCCGACGTCAAGCTCTGCGCGTGGTGGAAGCGCCTGTACGCGGACGTCGCGGCCGAGGTCGCCCGCCGGCTCAAGGGCACGGGCGCCGTCAAGCTCTTCTACGTCCTCCCGGGCTATTCTGAGCTCGAGGCCGCACACACGGTCAGCCGTGCGCTCTCGCGCCCCGGCAGCAACAGCACTGCCGATGCGGTGCCGATGCGAGCGTGCAGTGGGTGTACGGGCACCCGTATTCCCAGACGGACGTGCCGCTGCCGTGCCCGAGGAGCGCGGACCCGGACGCGCCGCACAATCTGGGGACGTTCATTCCGTGGTTCGACGACGACCCGAAATCGCGGTTCATAGACGAGATTGCGTACATCAGGACGACGGAGAGCGGGGTGCGCTCGCCTCAGCGCAAACGGGCCACGGGCGCCGACCTCGGCTGGACCGCGCGGGGAGAAAAAGGCGCCAGCAGAGCAGGAGGAGCGCGACGAGGACGAAAGGGACAAGGAGAAGGATAGAGACAAGGAGAAGGAGAAGGACAAAGACACCCGTCCTCTGGGCGAGCTGTCGCTCGTCTCGGCGGACGAGTTCTGGGAGCGCATGTCGTTCCGCCAAGAGTGCGTCGCGGGGGCAGTGACCGGGTTCTTCACGCTCTGCGTCTCCACGCCTCCGCCCGTCGGCCAGGACAGGACGTCGCAGCCGTCGCCGCTCGCGCCCCAGCCGGGCCAAGTCGCGCCGAAGCTCGTGCGCCGCATCGTGAGCTCGCTCATGAACAACCACGAGTTCTCGACACACGAGCGCGCGGTGCGCGCCACGGAAATCCTCGAGGGCGCCATCAAGGGCCTCTGCGAGGACGCCCCTGCTATCCCTGCGCCCCCCGCCGCCTCTGCCTCTGCCTCTTCCTCGTCTTCCTCCTCGCATCCGAATCCGAATCCGAACCTGGCAGACCCGGACGGAGCGGATCGCCCGCGCACGCCGGAGCCGTCAGGGGGGCTCGAGGTGCACCGCAGACCCCGCCGCCGGGACGGTCGCACCTCTCCCTCGCAACAACCGGGCGCCCCGGCGGCGGAGGCGGCGGGCAGGAGGGGGAGGAGGGGCTCCCGGAGATCTCGCCGAACCCGTTCCCGGACCCGGTGGCCACGCGCGAGACGTACTCGGAGCACATCTTCGGATCGATCGACGTGCGGAACGCGCCGCTGCCCCCGCGTGGTCAGGGTGGTGGTGGTGGCAATGCGCCCGGAGCCGCGGGTGTAGAGGGAGGAGCCGGGGGAGGGGGAGGGGCAGGAGGAGGGGCGCCGCCGGTCACGGTCCTCGCGGTGCGCAAGAAGCGGAAGCCGCCTGCCGCGTGAGGCGCGCGCTCGCCGCCTGAGCGTGCCCTGACAGACTGGTACTCGGTGTGCCTGGGGTGGCTCGGATGCGGATGCGGATGCGGGTGGTATCTGGTTTGGTTTAGAATGAGTAAGAGGGGGAGGTGACGGTGGGATTGGCGGCGATCGGACGCGCGAACCACACACACTGTGGTCCAGTTCAGCTTGCTTCAGCTTCGTGGACCGAGGCGCAGGGCGCAAGGCACCACCGCCGCTCACCTGCTTGCTTGGTTGCTTGGTGCTGCGCGCATTAATGCGCGATATCCGTGGCGAGAGCGGGGCCGCCGCGGTGCGCTCGACCTGCGGCTTGTGGCAATGTTTCTAGTTTCTTGGACCTCGGGAGGGGCGCACGCCGGAGAAGGTGAGCAAGTGCGCATACATACACACTTACTTGCTTGCGTCTGCAGGCGGCCAGGGACGCGGGCAGGCTGGCCTGGGGCGGCACTGGCAGCGGGTCGTGCCTGCCTTCGCGGGTGCAGATGCAAATGCAGATGCAGATGCCTCCGGGGGCCGTTGAATGCTGGATGCTGAATGCTGAATGCCGCTGACGCTGTGCATTTCTGTCTTCCGCGCTGTTCCTGATGCTGATTGCCGTCTTTCCACCTCTTTCCACCAGCTGCAGGTCTGAGGTCGAGGGGCGATGGCCCTGCGTGATGTATGAGGGGGGGGGCTCTGATTCTTGATTCTCGATACTTGGATCGTTCGAACAGATTCGCGCTCTCGTTGACATCTTCTGTATATTGTGATGGACGGACGGCCGATGGAGACAAAACAATGCCATGTATGTAGATCTGTACTGTACATATATGCATGCGCCCCTCAAGAGATCTTGAAGCATTCGAATCTCCATATCGACGCCAACATGGTACTGGAACACGTAAGCTTCAATTATGGGGTGCGTGGTTATCGAATTCGTATATTCCGCTTACAGCACATTCAGTACACTCTATACGTAGTAGTACTAGTGTTTCATACGGACAGCCGCGGTGCGTCCGTCCATCGGGCTGTCATTCCATGCGTGCCTGTGCATCGCGCTGTGCATAATTTTTCTTGTTCGCAGGTCGCCAATATTAATGCTATGTCCGCTGTCCGCTACTTAAAGAGCGCTGCATTCAGTTGTGTTACTTAAGTCCGCAGGCGGCAGAGGGACGCGGCCATGTGGGCGTGCTCGGAATGACGTCTTCTGGGCGACGCCCGTCTTGTCTACTGAGCAGATCTCCGACGTGAGCAGGTACGAGATCTCCGTCTGACTAACTTACATACGATACACACCGGGAGGGGAGGGCGTGCATCTAAGAGGGAGACAGGGCGCAGTCAACTTGTGTCAAGAGTCAAGCTAGTCAAGAGGTACAAGTACGTGGTGGCACCACCTTCTGTGACGCCGTCACTGACAAACCTTGTACAGACTACAGACGGACAGACGAACGTGTCACAAAATACATGTACACTGACACTGGGCAGCGTGCACGCCGTTGTCCCAGACGTCTAGAGGAGCGTTGTGCGGCGCGGGGCGTGCGGACGTAACGGTAAAGACGCAAGATCTCCCCTTAGGCTCCGGGTACCTGGCCGCGTACAGGTACAGTCAGTCAGTCAGTCGGCCAAGAGACAGCAGACAGGCGCAATTCAACGGCGTCTTGAACGAAATGGCCGGGAAACAAAGTCACCGTGCGCCGCCGCGTGCATGCGGCGCAGCGTTGGAACTCGGAACTTGGAGCTCGAAACTTTTGAGTTGGACGGCCCCTCCGCGCGCCCGGCGACAAGCGGGGGATGCCAGTGAGATGAGATGAAATAGAATGAAGTAAAATATTGTACTGTACCTTTACCCGGAGGACTGAGGAGACAGGAGGCGCGTATAGTATACATATGCCTACGGCGTTAGCGGAACACACCGTGGACCCGCGTGCCGCGTGCGCTTTGCAGCCGGTGGCCATGGCCGCCCAGCCTGGTGCGTGGTGCTTGGTGCTTGATGCTTGAAGAAGAACAAGGCATCGCGGGACGGCATGCACTAGCCAATAGATCTAGAGCCAAATTCAGATTCAGTAACGCGATATTGCATGGGCGCGGGCTCGCGGCCGCCCTCCTTCTCCCGCAAGCGGCCACGCCCCCACGCGTGGGCGTACCGCAAAATGCGTGTGCTCTGCAGTGCGATAGACGTTTCGTGCCCATGTTGGCTCTGTCGCTGTCGCTGTCGTGCGCGTGCGCGTGCTCGTGATTCGTCGTGGCGTTCCGTGCTTCGTGCTTCGCTTCACGGCTCGTCGACCTGCTCTACTCGCCGTGCGAGCCCTACCGCGCTCCCGCGACTGCCAGTACCAGTGCCGCCGTGCGTGTCGTTGTCAACGGGGCCCGAGAGTGAGCCGTACGAGGGCCGAGCGAGGCTCCGAATCGAAGTCGAGTGGTACATCCTCGTGCTATCCTCCACACCCCCACGCGTGAGTAAGTAGGCCCAAAGAAAGAAAAAAAGCCGTCAAACTCGATGCATATCAGCGCACACGCCCCGCGAGCAGCACGGCTTGCGTCTCAAGACTCAGGCTGAACGTGGGCCCTGCGGCTTGCGGCTCGCGGACGAGCGAATGGCGATTGGCTCGTTACAGCGGCGCAGAGGGGGGCCACGCTCGCCCGATTGGGCTCAAGGAACTCAGGAAGACAAAGACAAAGAAGCCCGAAGACGGAGGAGGGAGCCTAAGCCTTAAGGAGCCCGCGCCTGGGGAGATTGTCGTAGAGGATAAGCTTGCGCCGAGGTGCAATGAGGCCTATTCGGGGGCGTGGGCCCGGGTCGTGGGTGCGCGCGATTCCGAATGGCTGAGGCTCTGAGCTGCTGGCCATGGGGGTTCCGGGCGAGCTGGATGGCCGGGACCAGTAAGTACTAAGTAGCAGAACGCAGACTGAGAGGCCTGTGTGCGAGTACACCCGCACTGTGACCCGCACCCACAGAATCATCATGGGAAGCGGACAGGTGACGTTAGGGCTTGGGCGGAGGCGCCTTCTGGCGTAAGGGAGCGCGGGCTAGAAGGCGTGTGGGGTCGCATCGCGCGGACGGCAAATGGACGTCGTCGGAGATGGCGGGGCGTGCGATAGGCCCCCGCGCGTGCGCTGGGCTCGCCGCGTCAAGCCTGTGAGCGTTCGAGAGTTCGAGCGCGGGAGGGGGTCAGGTGGTGCGCGGGGGCAGCTGGGATGCCGTTCTTGCGCGATGGGCCGCTGGGGAGAAATTGGAGCGGGGCGCGGATCGGGCGAGGGAGGCCCTCGGGTGTGGACGTGGGCAGAAGCTACGTAGCTGGCAGGACGGGGCTTCAGCAGCTTCAGTGCGGGAGCTCGCGGGTGTCAGTGATAGGCGAGGCGGGGAGAATAACGGGAGTCGAAACGAGGACAAGGGAGGGGCTTCTGCGTTCTGGGTTCTGCGCGCCGAGAAGGGCGAAGCGTGGACGGGAAGGAGAAGAGGAAGACGAGGAGGAGATATCGATTGTCGGGGGCGGACGCGTAGAGGACGAATATGGTGGCTGGGAGGGGGCGGATGGGCGAGGACGGCTGTCAGGCGGACTTGGCGGGCCTCGTGGCAGGAAATATTGCGGAGAGCTGGACTGTCGGGCTCGATGCGCCTGAAACGGATGCGCTGTTGTGGCCGGATATGGGACCGCAATAAAACAGAGTTGCAGGCCGGCGACTCGCGAGCGGGGCGGGGCTCGCGTCAGATCATCACATCTCGCTCTCGCCCGCCGCGAGCCGCGAGGGCGTGGATATGTGGCGGATGATGCAACTCCCTGCCGCACCCTCCTCGCACATTGCGCACTCGGCGTATTCGCGTGGGGTGGCGCCCACCTCTCCCTCGCGGGCCCGCGCACCGCCTGCCCCCGTTCTCCGCGTCGGGGATGTCTTGCGCGCGGCGAGGGCTGCGCCAGAGATGGATGCAGGAAGGACAGGGAGTGATGGAGAATGACAGGGGGTTCGCGAGAGCACAGGAGCGTGATGACTGCTGGCTGCCCCGGGCACCGCTGCGCCGCGGGCGAGCAGCGTCGGAATACAGACCACGGGCAAGGAATAAATACGAGGGGGTGGGGAGGCGGGGCTGGGAGGTGTGGATAGAGTCGACGGTGGTTGATGAACAAAGAGGGCTTGGAGGGACAGCCGCTCTTGTGATCGACTGTTGTCTCTTGTCTCTTCCCGCCGGTCGCAGCTGGCAGAGGCCAGGGCTGTCGAGTGCCAGGGTCTCTCTTACTCAGACCACTTCAACTGGCCCCTGCTCCCGTCCCGCATGCGCCCCCTCGCTGCGCCCGCCCTCCTCTCCCTTTCTAGCCCTCCGCCTTGTCTGTTCTCCTGCCCGACCGCTCTCACAGCATGGCGACACAACCACCCCAGTCGCTTCCATCTTTCGCTCAGGCTTTCGGCGCTCCCTCCCTCAGTCGCATTTCGGACGCCAACAATGCCCTTCCTCCCATCCAGTCCCGCGCTTCTCCCTTCGAACCTAACGGCCGGTCACCCTCCATCCAGGACGACCATCGCCCCTCCATGCACGACCGTACGCCCCACTCTTCCCGGAAACGCTCCCATCCAGACACCCCTGGACAGGGTGACGATAACAGCGACGGCTCCCAGTGCGTCCCCGATCGTCCTCTTCGCCTCCCTTCGTCCATTTGACCTTAACCACGCCCTCTAGCGAGCGACGCTCCCCCAGGAGCATCCGCATAAAGGAGGAGGCCGAGTACGATGACCTCCCGTCCCCCACCTCCCGCAACGCGCCGCCCCCTCCCATGACTCCCACTCCTCCCAGGCCCCGCCTGGCCTCCCGCCCGCCCCTCCGCCGCGCCCCAGCCCTCGTCCGCAAAACCATCCCCCAGCAAGAAACGCCGGGTCACGATAAGCGGCATTTCGCACCCTATCAACACCGACGTCAGGACGCCCACCTCAGATGCCACCAAATCGATCTCTCCCGTGGTCATGGGCCTCCCGATCAACAGAGACGATACCGCCGCGATCGAGCAGGTCCGCTCCATGCTCAGCATCAAGCAGCAGCAGAAGGAGCTCATCGAGTCTCGCCGGGGGAGCACCGCGGGCGTCGTCGGCGCCGCCTCGCCCTCAGTCGCGGTCAGTGTCATGAACGTCCCTCCCCACTCTTCGCAGGAGCAGCAGCGGGACGACCGACAGCCCCAGCAACCACCCCAGCAGCAGCAGCAGCAGCCGTCGTCGGCAAAGCAGCAGCCTCCGCGCACGGGCGGACGCAGCCCGAACGCTGTGCCAGGAGGGCCAGCGACCGGCCCCCGACGGTCCATCGCAGGCGGACCCACGGTGAACGCGCCCTCGTCTAACCGCGCAGTCTCCCCTCTCGCGCGCCAACAGAGCCCTCCACCTGCTCACGTCCCTGCGCAGCCGGTCCTGCAGCCCCCACCACACCTTGCTCAAATACCGGAGCAGCAGCAGCAGCAGCAGCAGCAGCACGGCGCGGTCCCACCGCACGCACTCCCACCCCCTCCAATAAGCTTCGCACGGCGGCGGGCGACGAGGACACTCGGCGGCGCGAAGGGGAAGCCGGCCGACATTATGATAAGCCCGCTGGACGCTACCGCCGACCGTCTGCAGCCGTCCATACAGAGTGCGCCGCCCATCCCGCGCGCGGGTATCACCCAGGGGGGGCCATCCAGCCGCTTCCCCAGCATGGCGCTCCCAAGCCTTCCTCCGGTCCTCGGGCCCGGGCAGGGCACGCAGCGCATGACGGCGGGGCGCGTCCCGCCAACCCCGACGCGGCTCAGCATCGCACGCACGGCGGCAGCGGGGCCCGGGCCGTCCTCTGCGACGCACCTGAACGTGAGCTCGATCTCGACGACGGGGCGGTCGCCGCCGACGGCGTCGGTGCCGATCGCGACGACGCTGGTGCCGCCGACGCCCACGACGCTCGCGAACCCGACGTACGCGACGGAGAAGACGGCGTTCCTCGCGCCGTTCGAGATGTTCTACGACGCGCTCGCGGACTCGAAGACGCTCAAGGGCTGGCTGGGGGAGCAGCTCCAGAAGAGCCACGCGCTCACGCTCGCGCTCCAGCGCCAGCACGAGCACCTCGACGAGCTCGTCGCCGCCGCCGTCCAGCGCCAGCTCGCGCCGATCCAGGACGAGGTCGCGGGCCTCCACAGGCGCGTCGAGGACCTCGAGCACGCGCTCCAGATCCATCCTCAGCCGCAGTCACAGCTGCAGTCCCACTCGGTGCGCACCAGCATCGCGCCCGTACCCGGATACAGCCCGAGCATGGCCGCGTCGAGCCTCAAGGGCAAGGCGAAGGCGAACGGGGTGCCCCCCTCGCTCTCTGCGGCGGTCGGGGTCGTGCCCGAGACGTACACGTTCCCGCCCATCGAGCACCCCTCCGCACAGTCGCATTCACAGTCGCATCGCGGGAGCGGAGGAGGGGGCGGGCCCCCCGAGCAGGTGCGCAGGGCGCTGTCGCCGACGGAGAGCGAGAGCAGGAGCTTCCCAGGCTCGCAGACGGGCTCGCCCGTGCCGTACGACATGGGCCGCCGCTTGTCCGTCTCGGCGATCCGCCTCGACCCGCAGCCGCACGCGCATGCGCACCGGGCGTCGATCTCGGGGCGCGATAGAGAACGCGAGCGGGATGTGGGGAGGGATGTAGGGAGGGACATGGGGAGGGAGAGGGAGAGGGACGGGGGGAGGGACCCGCTGCCGCGCACGCTGCCCCGCGCCCCCTGGCGCGGGCGCGGGCGGGTGGAACCACCAGCACCAGCATCAACCGCATCAAACGCAACACCAACACCATAGGCCGTCGCATACACATACGCAGCCGCAGGGGTGGTCCCCGAGGAGCAGCAGGGTGTCGCTGCCGGCGGCGCCGTCGACGCGGCCGTCGATCTCGGTGGCGGAGAAGCCGGGCCTCGTCCGCCGGTCGTCGGCGCAGCGTCTGGGTGGGGGGGAGGGTACGCGCCGTATGGTGGGGAGGGCGCTGAGGGGAGGGCGGAGCGCGAGCGGGAACGGGATCGGGACCGAGAACGGGAGCGGGAGCGCGAAAGAGAACGGGAGAGGGAGAGGGAGAGGGAGAGAGAAACGAGATAGGGAACGCGAACGTGAACGCGAACGGGACGCGTCGCCGCCTCCGAGGAGGGAAGCCCGCTCGCCGGAGCCGATGGAGGAGTAGGGAAATACGGAATTCGGAGCGCATGCCTAGACTGCGAGTCAAGGGGAGGGAGGGGGGAAGGAGGAGTGGGGAAGGAAGGGATGAAGAGAATGAGGGGAAAGAAGTTGTGGGCGAGTGTATGCGCGTTGGGCGTTGGGGGCGGTGGAGGTGGAATCCGTCGTGTGTCGTCTTTCCAATGCTTTCTCCATGCTTTCTTCTCTCACTCTCTCTCACTTCGCTTCACACACGCACGCACGCACGCACTCACTCCTCACTCCTCTGTTATTCGGGTTTCCCGAGGGCCGTGCTCGGGTGCGACAGCCCCGGGACACAGCGCCGCGACGGGCGTGGTTATGTCCTGTTTCCTGTTTCCTGTTTCCTTGCTCTTTCCTTATGTCCCTTCAGGCCAGCCACTCGGTCCTCGTTCTCCGTTGCTGTCATTGTCGTTCCACTTTATACTCCCCATTCCCCATTCGCTGTTTCCCGCATCTCCCGCCATATGTGCATGTGCATGTGCATGTCTCCAAAACGGTGCGCGTAGGCACGCATTCGACTTCCGTCCCCCCCGCTCCCTTCGTTGCCGACCCCGCTACGTATGATTCCTGTACTGCCTGCCTGCCTTCACTCTTGTTACCTACCCCCATTACCCTACAGTATGTCTGTCTGTCCATGCACACATGCACATATGTACATCATATCCGCCTGCATTTACGTACGTGCGGGTTATGTTCATCATGTACCCCCCGCTGCTCTTCTCCCTCTGTCCTCCCCTCTTCACTCCGCTCGCCTCAACTGTACGCTTCGCCTGTGTTCGAGCTTCAGATCCTGCTGTGTGTGCTTCGGATTCGTCCCGCGTCCCCTGCTTGACTTTGGTTCTGGATCTGGACTGTCTCGTGTTCACTGTTACATTTACAAGTAGTACCTTGCTCGCGCTCCGTCCCACGTGTGTACCCATTGCACCGCCAACCATTGTACCAGTACGAAATGCATCAAAAGGCTCTCTGTTTTTTTTCTCTCTGCTCTCTCTGCTCTCTCTGTCTGTTGTTCCTCAGTTCGATACGGCACTCGCGCCACATCGCTTTATCTCGCCAACTCCAGACGGTGAGTCGCGACGAAGATGAGAACTTCCCGTCCGTGCTACATAACTAACTTGTTAAATTTTCAAGGGCCAGTGCCCGTGAACCACCTCTTGTCGCGGTTCGTGATCCGCACGCGCGAGAAAACGCGTAACTACTAACTTTGTCCAGCCGAACACATCTACAACTTAAGCCCAACAAGTGTCGAACCTTGCAATTGTGCAAGGTTTCGAATCCGACCCCCGATCGCGATTGTCGTCGTCCGCATGAATGGAAGCGCGTCGAAAAAAATCACTCAGGGCTTCGAGCCTCGAGGTGCTCGCACGACGCGGTGACGTCGGCATAAACACTGTGAATACGCGAGCGTCCGGAAGGCTCGGCGCACGTAAACGGCTCAAACGAGCGTAGCGGCCTGCCAGTCCACTGCATGCAGATGGCGATTTTGTTGTATAAGTGAGTAACCTCAGCCTCAGCGGCAGCGTGTCGGCGTCCGATCGACGGCCGACGGACGAGTACTCACGGCGTCCTACCGTGTCGCCGGGTGTGATCGCATGTATGTACGCAAATGTTGAACTGTTGCACATGTAGTCGTCGGTCATCGTGGCAAACAAGACTCAAGCCAGGCCCCACAAGCCGCCGCTGCTGCAAAGGGAGGCATGCATGGTATGGACGAGGACTAACGAGGTATACTTGCATGGGATCGTGGAGTTGGCCACAGAGGTGGAGTCCTCCGCTGAGTGGAGATCGTCTCTGAGGAATTACACACGTAAGTGCGTGCGCATATATGCATTGGCATTGCGTTGTCCCCAACACAGCACAGAAAAATGAAAGAAAAGAGAACCGAAGTGATTTTGTGCTCGAATAATAATAAACAGCAGGGATCCCACCGCAAGTCCCGTGCCATCCGAGTCCGAGTCTGCGAGTTCGGGCTGCTACCCCCGCTACCACTTCGGTTTCCGGAGGGCCTTCTTGGCGGCGAGGGTGCCGCGCCCCTTCGCGCCGCGCACGGCCTGGAGCTCCTTGAACTTCTTCTTCGCGTAGCTGCGCGCCTCGGCGTCGTCCACGAGCTCGTCGACCAGCGTGCGCTTGCGCGCGGCGCGGGGCAGGTTGTCCGCGCTCCCCTTACCCGCCGCCGCCGCCGCTCCCGCCGAAGGGCGTGTCTGTCGGCAGGATCTTGCCGATCTGCATAGCCAGGGAAGGGGGGTTAGCATCGCGTCAGCGGTCGCGTTTCGCTCATTTCACTCAGGAGAAGAAGAGGGAGAAAGGACGGGAGGAGAAGGCCGGGGAAGGAAAAGGAAGAGAACGCACCGCGAAGTGCTTGGGGAGGCCCTTGATGCCCTTGCCCTCGCCGGGGTCTTTGCGGTAGAACTGCTTCGGGTCGAGCTGCCTGTGCAGGCGCAGCGCCTCGACCTCGCGGTGCAGGCGGGGAAGGTCCGCCTCGGCGGGGGCGGGGAGGTCGAACCACGACGGCCCGGCGGTCTTGTTCTTCATCTAGGGTCGCTGTCAATAGGAGCTCGACAACACACGAGCGCGGGAGGTGAAAGGACAGACAGACACACCTGCTTCATCTCCTTCTTCGTGAGTCTCTTCCCGTCCTTCGTTAGTTCTGGAGGGGGCGCGGGTGCGGCGGGTGCTTGTATCGACGAGGCGGCTTTATGCACGAGCTCGACGTCTGGGTCGCGGAGCTTTGAGGGGCCTGCGCCGCGGGTTTCTGGGAGCGTGATGTAGGGTGCGGGGAGCGAGCTGGTATCTAGCGGCGGCAGGGGTCTAGTGTGCGCACACAGGACACAGAGTCAAGGCTCGCTTCGCAGTGTCATCTGGTGGAACGAACTTACTTTTCTTTCTTTCCCTCGTCCTCGTCATCCGAACCTAGATGGATGAACTCCTCTTCCCCTCCTTGAAGGACTGAGGCCTCTTTTGCTTTGGCGCGTGCATTCTGGCGGGCCCTCTCGAGCAACGAATCCAGAAACTCTTGCGTCACTTCGTCCCCTGATACAGAATCCGAGTCCGAAGCTGAAGAGGTATCGTATCGTCATCCGAAGAGTCGCTGTCGGAATCCGACTCTGAAGAGTCTGAGTCCTCAGAGGATGAACTTCTAGCTGAAGCGCGTTCGACTTCGTCCTCTTCGAGATCCTCAGGACTGGCGCGTCCTTTCCCCTTCTCTAGCGCGGTGGCAGCCATGGCGTATAGGGGCAGAGCAGCAGCAGAGATCCAACGTAGGCAGAGGCGTCGACTCCTGGCGAGTGTGGCTGAAAAATCCAGAAGGGACGGAGGAAATAGGCGCGGTATCGAGAAATTGAGAGCGTACACAGAGTTCTCGGGGTCACCCGACCCCGACGCGGTCATGCCCAGCAAGGCAGGGACCCCCGGCACGCTTCCACCGTCCGTGACCAGCCATGCAGCGCACTCTCCGTCTCTCCAACCCCAGGCCCGTCCTCTCCAAAACCCGCTCCAGCTTCCCCCTCCTCTCGTCGCTGCGCGATGCCTCCACCAAAGCCCTTCCCCAGCGCAGGCCAGCACCTCCACGCAGCCGACAGGTACCGGTCCAGCGACGAGCCATAGCGACACGAGCACGGACCGCACGACGCACTTCGGGTTCCAGACCGTGCCCGAGGACGCGAAGGAGTCGCTCGTGCGCAGCGTGTTCGACAGCGTCGCGTCGTCGTACGACCTCATGAACGACGCCATGTCCATGGGCGTCCACCGCCTCTGGAAGGACGACTTCGTCGCGCGCCTTCGCCCGGGCGCGCGGGGCCCGCTGCGCTGCATCGACGTCGCGGGCGGGACGGGCGACATCGCGCTGCGCATACTCGACTTTGCGCGGGAGAGCGGTACGCGGACCGGGAGACGGCCGTGGACGTCGTCGACATCAACGGCGAGATGCTCAAGGAGGGCTTCAAGCGCTTCAAGAAGACCATGTACCACAACAGTGCGTCCTCGCTTTGCTTTACTTTGCTTTGCTGTGGTTTACTCTTGCCTATCGTGTGTGTGCATGTGTGTTCTGAATTCCTTGCTCACACATGCGCGTATGCAGCCCCGCAGATAGCGTTCAAGGAGGCGAACGCGCAGGAGATGCCCGAGGCCGAGTTCCCGTCGGACACGTACGACCTCTACACGATCGCGTTCGGCATCCGCAACTGCACCTCCATCCCCGACGTCCTCAAGGAGGCCCACCGCGTCCTCAAGCCCGGCGGCACCTTCGCCTGCCTCGAGTTCAGCCAGGTCAACAACCCTCTCCTCCGCACGTAAGCTTCCCCCTCCCCCTTTTCCCCTCCTCCCCTTCCTCCCGTGTCTCTCTTCACTACACACGTGCTGACTTGACACGACAGGGTCTACGACCAGTACTCGTTCTCGGTGATCCCCATGCTCGGCACGATCCTCGCCGGGGACCGCGCCTCGTACCAGTATCTGGTCGAGAGCATCCGCAAGTTCCCGCCGCAGCCCGCGTTCGCCCAGATGATCCAGGACGCGGGCTTCACGACTGGGGCCATGCGCGAGGGCAAGGGCGGCGCGTGGACCGACCTCTGGGACGGCATCGCGTGCATCCACACTGGGGTCAAGCTGTAGAGTTGTAGAGGTGTGTTCATGTACACAAAAACCACGGATGTTCGTGTTCTCGCTCTCGTAGACTAGTGTATGTCATGTTAATGCACATGCTTCGTAATGCATCACGCCGCTCGTCCACGCTGCATCGGGAGGAGAGGACTTTCAATTTGGAGCGGACATTTGATAACCTCTTGCTTGTGGCCGACTTGGACGTGGGCGAAAGACCGGGGGGCTGAGATCACGAGAGAGGACAGTGATAATTTTCCAAGATGGTATAACATAACATGATTTAAAAGTACAAAATGCTAGCCAACTATAGATCAGAATCATCGAGAGTTTGTGTGCCCTCCAGAACACCCATGCCCACCACCAGCGAGTTAAAAAAAACGCAGGAACGTCGTTCGCAAGCGACGAGCGAACCCGCTCTATAGCTAGCAGAGGCTATGACGAGGAGGAGGGTACAGTACTTATGTATACGGGGAGACTGTACTTGTAAGAATTAACATGTACGTAGTTGTGGGGGGGGAAGGGATCCTGCGCATGCTTCTGGAGTTCCGAATGCTAGCAGAGACGCAGGAGACAAGGGAACCAGAGATAACCTCAGAACACGCGTGACGGGGCGAGAGGGGGACGTATAGACATGAGGGGGACGTACGCCGTGACGAGCATTATAGGTACACGAAGGGACAGTCGGGCGCGGGCGCGCCAAGGGGCAAAACGATGTGGACATGATAATAATGCGAGAAGTGAAATGCGAAGAAGCCAAAGCAAAGCAAGGTAGGTACGCTAGAGAGCACGCGGGAACGCTGAACCAAAAATCGAAAATGTATGAACCGGAACGGCGAACCCGGGGCAGACGAGAGCATGCTCCGTGGCCAACTGTACAGGGGGGTCGGGTCTTGCGTCGGAGGTAGTGGTAGTCTATGTAATTGTAGTAAGAGTGAAGAGTGTGCGTGCGGAGAGACGACCGGCGGCGGCGACGGTGGCAACAACAGCAAAAATCCAAAAAGAAAACCAAGCAAGCAAGCGCCAGTAATACCAACAGCGAAACGCAACGAAACGAAACGAAGCAAAAATGCGCACCGACGGCCTATATACGCACGTCTCCCAGCGACGCGTGGGGCGAGAGCGAGAGCGGCTTCCGTTCCCGCTCCCGCTCCCGCTCGGACCCGGAGCTCGAGTCCACGTCGAGCTTGAACTCGACGAGCTTCGCCTCCTCGTCCTCCTCCTCGTCCCCGCCGTTCGCCTTCGCATCCCCACCCCTACCGCGGTCTTCGTCCTCGTCCGAGCTGTGGTGCTCCATCTGGAGCACCGAGATCTGCTTCGACCCGCGGCGGGGCGGCGGCGAGAGCGACGTGATGCCGCGCATCTCGGGCGAGTGCTCGGGCGGCGGCGGGTGCGGGAGGAGCGGAGACACGAGCGGGGGCGGCACCGCCGAGAGCGGCGACTGCGGCGGGGTGACCGAGATCGACATGAAGCTGGGGTCGTTTTGGAACGTCATGATCGGCTCGCCGATGGGCGTCGACGGCACCGAGTACGGGTTGATCGACGACGGCGCTGGGGAGGGCGGGTTGGGGATCGGGCCTGACGGAGGAGGGGTCGGCGACGGCGCGCTGAGCATGCGGAGCCGCCGCTTGATGATGAGGTCGGGTCGGAGGGGGTGGGTGCGGACGGTGGAGGGAGGGCACCGTTCGCTGCGGAGATCGGGAGGCGAGGGTGTTAGGTGACGCAGGGATGGTGGGGAGGTTGGGGCTGCCGCTGCTCGTACTACGGCGGTGTCGGGATACGCGTGAGCTGCTCATCTCATCTGGACGTGGAGGAAGGGCAGAGGAAGGCGGCTGAGTCGCAGGCGGTGTAAATGAGAACCGCGAAGCTCGCAGCGTGAACGATTCCCTGAAAGTTGTCTTCGTGACTGGTGCCGAATGTGGTTGTCGCATCGGGTCGCTCTTGAACGTCAGCGTCGGAACCGGTGAGGGGAGCGGCGTGAGGTCCGTTTTCACACTCCCAAACTCATCCACACCAGTGTGAGGCGTTGGCGGAAGCGCCATGCTAGGCACGGGCCGTTGTGGAGGCGGTACGGATACCCTGTGTGACGACCTCGGTCGGACGTGTGTAGGGGGATGCGGCGACGGCTGCAACAGGACATGCCCGAGCATGTTGCTCCCATGGGTGGCTACACTCACGTTTGTGCTGACAGTGCTGTCACTGCGCACCGACGAGCCCGACGCCCGCTTCGAGAAGGTCTGGAACCCCGACATGATGCTCTGCGGGCTGTGTGCGGAGCGCTGCGATGATGAACGGCTTGGAGGACTGTCCGCGGCGTATGGATGCGGCCGCTGCTTGAGCGACGAGCGCCCCGGTGACGAGGTCGGCAATGGCGCGGGCCCTGACGGCGGAGTGGCAGGGAGGGGGAACTTCGGAGGGGAGAGACGCTTAGGCAGAACACCTTGCCGCGACCAACGCTTGGAGGTGGACTCGAACGTCTTTTGTTGCGACTGGTGTTCGTTGGACCCTAGTGACGAGACCGACGACCACGACGAGCTTGGCCTGCCGTCATCCTGCGGTGTCGAGGCCATGAAATCAGCGCCGTTTGGGTGCAGGCTTGGACTGCGACTCGGGGTCGGGCTGAACCTCTGGCTAGAAGTCGTCGATGGCGAGTTTATCGAGGGCGACGTCGACGCAGACGCAGACAGTGCGGGAGATGCAGCGTGCGGTGATAAGAACGCACTGCCGTTGTGCCGGACTCCGAGCGTCTCTGCTGTGCTCAGATTAGTGTGCGTGTATGTGAACCTATTCCTATTGCCGTTCGTGCTGGCCGATGGCGGGGCTCCGCTGGCAGTCCAAGCCCTTCGGCGAGGAGGTGGCTGCAATGACGCTGAGAAGGGTGTTATACCGTTGCCGTGGAATCTCGTAACGTGCTCGTCGATGCTCCCACCATTCACCCCAATGAGTCCCAGGCCATTGCTCCTATCCCGGCCAATAGATGGTAGCAGGCTGTTACGGTCATGATCCTGTACGATCTTCTGATCTAGCGATGCGCCGGGGCAGGAGGGGTAATCAACCCCATTTGGATTGGAAGGTCACTGGGCATGGTCGTGCCGACTCGGGGCGTGTTTGGGACAGACGGGACCGGGGTCGTCGGTGATAGCGGTCGTTCACTAGAGAGGCTGTTCGACCGAAGCATGCTGAGCAAACTAGTCCCTGCACGACCAAAGGACGAGTCTTCGAGGGGTGGCGGTGTCTCGGCTCCATCGCGGTCCGTGATCGAGGGCAGGTGTGCCTCCGGATTTGGTGTGGAAGGCGAACGAGGACGGTTTCCACCAAAGAGGCCACGCAATGCAGAGACTGCCACAGATGGGGGGCGAGGGAGCTGTGGGATGAAGATCGAAGCGACGGGGTAGGCGAGGACGCTGCTGGCCCCGAAATGGTGCCACTCTGCGATGACGCGACGGATGCCATCGTCGCCGAGGTGGTTACCGGCGGAGGAGCGGCAAAGATACCCTGCGCACGCATCGAGAGCATGACGTCGAGGTCTCCACGGGGCTCAACACCGTTGCTCAGGGTCATCGCACCCAGCCCGGCACGGACGGATCTACACGAAAGACAAACAGGATATCATGAGTGGTCGGACTCCCATGGCGAGAGCGACGGGGAAGATCATACCTCTCAGAGAGCACAGCTTGCTTTATCGCGTCAATCCACTCGGATTGGTCGGCCATGGAGAGAGTCATCTCAGCCCCGCCCACTCCAACGACTCGCACGACCCCACGGCGTCCGCCAATCTCTTCGTCAGCCACGAATGCCCAGCTATCCGCACCGATCTCCACCCGTTCTAGCTCCCGTTCGTTCGCACCGTCCGACTTGAAGACGTGCAGATGGGCCACATGCTGCGGGGACGAGGAATGCACCGAAAAGGGCGACTGCGACTGCGACGAGAACGATGTCGTGTGCGCGGACGGACCCGATGTCAGGGAAGGCGAGGAAGTCAGGACAAGTACGCGGGTCTTCCATTGCTTCGCCAGAGCGAATAGTATGACCGACGTCGGCGGATGATGCTTCGCCACCCGGGAAGTGCGCTGGATCCACGGTACGAGCGCGGATTGGATCGCCGGGAATGGCGGTAGAGAGCGCGTAGCGGGGGTTCCTGCGCGCGAGCTTGATGCACGGGCCGTCTTCAGCTGAGTAGGCGAGGTCGACCGCGACCTTGACCGAGAGCGCGATCTCGATCGTTGTGAGCGTGTATGCGTCTCAGAGAAGGAGCGTATGTGGGACGATGAGATACTCTCACGGTCTTCGAGGAGAACGGGGTCAAGTCCTATCGACTGCGCCGCTGCGTCGCGCAGGCGGTCGCGGTCCTCGTCCTCTGGTGGCCGTGGCGGCGGGGCGGAAATCTCTATGACCTCTGAGAACAGAAACTGGGTAGGCGGAGGTGGCGGCCGCATTTTCTTGCCCTTGCTGCGCTGCCGCGAGAACGGGAGCGCGATACCGGAGGAGAGGAGTAAGCTCCCACGAGCACGTTTGGGGGCGGTTACGAGGGGGTTTGGTGGTGGATGAGACGAGGAGGACGGGGAGGACATGGAGGAGGATACGGCGGGAGGAGAGGCGCCTTCATAGGTGACGAACGAGGACGAGCCTGAGGGATGCGATGTAAACGGGTCTGTAGCCATTGGCGGTCAGCAGAATTCCAGGCATATCATAAGAGGGCGAATAAGACGCTGAGACGGAGCTGATGCGGCATGGAAACGAACAAGCACCGGTGTATTTCGCAAAGGACTATGACGTCCCCCCGGCTGACATCGATTCTGGCACCATGCAGGGTTCGAGCGCGGCGCCCATGGGAACGGCAGTGTGCACAGGAAAAGAGAAATTGTGGGCAGAGTCTTGGGAGGAAAGGAGTGGGGGCAATGCGACGAAAGAGCGCATACAGTCGAATATTCACCGTAGTGCGGCGCAGGAATACAGGCAGTACCTTGGGCGCTCCGATGGGAAGTGGAGGAAGGGGAGGGAGAAGGGACACGCACCTCGAGCACCTTCCTTATCTTTCTTCGGAGGCAGCGACGCCGTACGCTTTCGGGTGAGGAGGTCGGGAAGCTTGCTAAGCCGGCGACTAGTCTCCGGGGCCTGCTGCTGGCTGGACGAGAAGCGGTGGGGGAGCGCGCTCGGCGCGAAAGAGTCGACGGGGTGCGAGGCATGGGAGGCGACGGACATCGAAGACCCGAAGGCCGACGATGCAGACTGTGGGCGGCGGGGCATTGTTGGGAGTGGCGAGGAGGCAGAAGCGGCATGGGAGGAGAGAACAAGGAGGGAGGAGGGACCCTTGTCAGCACGAGCCTGATCAAGAAGCCCACAGGTTGCCCTGATAGAAGGCTAAATGCACACACATACCTGCGCGAGTTGCAGCTCGAGCATCTTCGCTCAGGCGCGCGGTTCCATGCGGGGTGGACGGATGACGCCGTGGGCGACGTCGGGGATGGCGGGGAAGTGGGAAGCAGGTGGGAAGGTCCCAACGACGACTGGCGTTGCCCGCCGCCTGCAAAGGCCACGCCCTCCCGCCGCGCGACGCAGATCCGCGGCGACGATGCTTCCGCCCGCGTCTATTCAATTTTGGCCGTCCCCGCCTCTGCTACGCGAGATTAGATTTATTATTTTCCTTCGCCTGCATTCTCCCATCTAATATTGCTCCTTGTAGTCTGGAATATACGTATAAGAGGCCGCCTTTGACACCCGTCGAGAAATATTAATCGCAACTGCCAAGTACCCAGTCCCAGTCCCAATATTGCTCGACTTGAGTCTCACTGTCTTGTTCGCAAATAGCATGCATATGCATCAGGAAAATAAGAGTTAGATATCACTTACCGATGACAGTTCAGGCCCGTCGCTATGTACCCCAGTTCCTAACCCGATCGTACAAGGTGGCCAGGAGGAGCAAAGAGACATTACAGTTCGTGGATGATGGTACGAGTACAATACATGTGATTACAAGCACAGAAATCCCGACGAGCATGAGCAAAACTTTTATGCGAGCGAGTTCTCCACGTCGGCGCTGTCGTCTCCCGTCTCGAGGTTCGCGAACTGCAAAAAGAACGTTATGTAAGACAACTCCACTCTTCTCCGCAATATAGCGACGCAAAAATGGACTCACCGAAAGGAAGGCGGTCGGGCGGTGCTCCTCAGCCCAGAACAGCAGTGGCGTGTCCAGCTGCACGGAGTAATGAAGGTTGGTCGACCACATTTGCGTAAGCCCGACGCCGTAGTTCCAGACCCGCCCCTCAGGCACCAGGGTCATTCCCAGGATCCGATCTGAGAGCAGTAATTGGACGCGCTCCGACATATTGGGGTTGAAGCCGGCCGGATTAGGCGACGTGTCGGTGTTTTTCCGACCCCACTCGAACCCGGCGACCGTCAAGTTGTGGGCTGAGAGCGACACCGATCCAGGCGTGAAGGCACACGTAATGCAGATTGATGATGAGCCCCACTCGGGGTGGTCCGCCATGATCTTGCCCTGGGTTGTGATGTCTGTTGGCGACAGGTGCGGCAACTCCAGAGCTTGTGTCTTGACCCAACCCAAGGGCTCCAGGTCTTTCAGGAGGAAGTCGTCACGAGGCAGCTGTGAGGGCAGCTCGACGCTGTTGTTGTTTCCACGCTGGGGCACCCATACAACCGCCTTAATCTCCTTGACTTGCTTGTTGTCTGGCGGTGATACGCCATACAAGTAGGCAGCGACCTGCGTCCGGAGATCCGCAGCGGTGATGAACGCGCGCAGAATATTCTTGGGCAGGACGTAGGTGTATGATGAGGCGTCGTCCTTGACATCATCGTTCGAGACGTAGATGTGTTGCAGCCGAAGAGGAAGATGCGTTGCAGAGATGGCACGGACGCGCCAGTCCGACTTGCTGCTGAACACCTGCTGTTCGTAGTTGGTGGCTATGCACGGTGATGAGTTTCGCGTCGACAAACGTCAATCAAGATAGAATGCTTACTTGTGACAGTCTGGATGGCATCACCGTGTACGTTGGTGGTTTGCGTCTGAACAGCGGTAACTTGACTCTGTGCCTCGGAACTCTTCTCCAGTTCCGCCATCTGCTGCCGCTGCACGGACGGCGCGGCAATCTCCTGACCAAGGATGATGTCTCGGATCTCGCTGGCAGTGAGAGAAGCAATGTTGACGCTGTTACGCTTTCCGAAATCCTGTGGGCCAACATCAGATATGTGGGCGTAGAGCGGTACTTGATAAAACTTACCGCCAAGATCAGATCCTTCAACGCAACCTCAACCTTGATCCACTCCTCATCCGACAACGACGGCCAGACGAAGTGCGGCTCGGTGATAGTGTTCTTGTCAGGACGTAAGACGATCTTGGCCTTCTCATTGTTGACGTGCAGACCACGGAGGAGTAGGATAAGACGAGAGAACGCCGTGTAGCTCGAGATGGACTTGAGCCAGTCGTCGTACAAGTTGAACAACACCATCTGCGGTTGGGTAGCACGCTACAGGAATAGGAACGGTTAGCGCCGTCAGCCAGGGTGACGCCGTCTCCGGAACTTACCAAGATCAAATCACCGAACTTCTCCATCTTCATGCACGCCTGGAACGGCAGCTGAAGCTCGCTTCCTTTGATGACGATGTTGGGGAAGTCGAGCAAATGGACCTCGAGTGGGTCCAACATGCCCTTCCGGGTGACGATGACCTGTTTCGGCTGCTCTTCGACCGGTAGGGACCGGACCAGTGCGGCAACTTCTTCAGCGGTCTTCCACTTGGCCAACTGTCCAAGACGCTTCTGACCAGCCCAAACACTGGTATGGATGATCTTCAGGAACAGCTGTCCAGAGCGTGGGTTGAAGATGAAGATGGCTCCGTCTGCACAGAAAAGCATGATCAGCGCTTTCCAGCAGGCTGTCCACCGAAGTACTTACTGATGGGCTTGGTCGTCAAGTTACCCTCGAACGTCTTGTGACTAGATGATACATCGTGAGTAGGAGAGGAGATGACAAGGCTGTACAAACTTACATCGTAACACGATAGACGTTCGTGTCGTCCACGAACCAAATGATCTGGTTCGAGAACAGTTCCGAGTAGTTCTGGCTGTTGAGGTACGGCTCAGTCGGTTCTGAGGAGTAGAGCTGGAGACCCTTCCGGATACGCTCGCGGAGGACGTGGCAAGCCGGGTTAGCTTTCATGATCTTGGCCATGCCTGCTGGATGAGGGGCTTCAGGCCAGGGAACCAGTTACCATATGCCGACCACAAGTTGTACGCGAGATCCATGCCAATCATGACACCAGTCGGGGAGGGATAGATACTCATAGAGTCCGAAATCTATGTAGAACACTTCAGCGACTACGCAACGACGATACTCCTGAGGTGAGGACTTACGTAGTCCAAGAACTTCGCTCGAGTGTACCTTTCGATGTCGTGGGTATCGAAGTCGCCCCAACGTAACTGCACGTCGATCCAGAACTTGTTGCTCGTAGTACCGTCCAATACATCCTTGCTCTAAATCACCAAACGACGTCAGCTCCAACAACATGAATGAGCCACGATGAACTTACGTCAGTGACGAGAGACGGCCGGGCGATGTTCCACTTGTAGGCCGAGAACAGGAGGATATCCGCGCAAGACGAGTTCATCTTGTAACTCTTACGTGGGTGGATCGTCTCCTTCTGAGCGGTCTCGATCTGGAGGGGCTCGAGCTCCTGGTCAAACACTTGGCACTGCAGAACGAAACATCGGTTAGCACGACCCCGCGTGAAGGTTCAAGAAATAACTGACCAAGTCCATGACGACACTTTCGTGGACTGAAAAGAAAGTCAGATAAGATAGCAACGTAAGCGAACTAACCAACAACTCACTCTTCTGCCACAAGTGCGCACGGAAGATCTGGATCAAACTGATCTTCAACGTCGGGATCTTACCGTGCCTGAGAAGATGGGAAGACGAACAATGCAATGTCAGCGACAACTCGACAGCAATGAACGAAACGAGTATGGTATGACGTACATGAAGATACCAGTCAGATCCAGCTGGACCTGGAAACCGACGTAGACGTTCGCGCGATTGATCGTCGGACTCCACCAGAGCGTGAACCGACGGTTCGGGATCTGGTTAAGACCGGACCGCTGCGCGTTCGTGAGCTTCTTGTACCGCATAGACTCCTCGAAGCCGGACGCCTTCTCCCAGAAGAGACCCTCCCAGGTCGGGAAGTACGTGCCCTTGAAGAGGGTGTGCTCAAGAATGCCCTCGACACCTCCCAGAGCAGCGATGACGTCAACACGGTAGTTGTTGAGTTGCCACAATTTGCCATCGTGGCGCTGAGACGTCCACCAGAAGGGGTTGCTACATGCAAGCATGAGCAAATTGCCAGAATCAGCGTATGAAAGCGAACACTTACTGCTTGAGGAGCTGGTATTGCTTCCAGTCCGTGCGCACACGCCAACCACGGTCGTACGCGAGAGTATGCCGGTCCTTCTGGAACAGCGTGTTGATACGCGGGATACCGCGATCCCAGCTGTCCTCGAGGTCCTCGAGCGTAAGACGACGGTTCTGCGCGTTTGCCTCCTTCCGCTTCATAGAGTACTCCGACCACACACGCGCCGAGTCCATGAACTCGGCCTCCCACGGCTGCAGGTACCGGTACAGATTCGAGATGAGCTGATCCTCCTCGTGAGACATACCGGCACGGAAGTGAGTGACTGCGAAGAAATAATGAATGAGAAGTCGTACGAGCGAAGCGATGGAACACACGTACCGCCAACGTCCGTCTGCTTCGACCACCGCAAGTCGCTCTGCGGGATCAAGACGTGACCCATTGACAGCATACCGAGACCACCGAGCTCCTTCGGCGTGTGAACACAACCGGCGGGAAACGCGACGGCATCTTCGAGTTCAGCCCGATCTTGACACGCGTCTGGATCTGTTCTCCGCCTTGACGAGCGCGTCGAGGAGCTCGTTTGTGTGGATGACGGCTTCCCGGTAGTAGGTCATCAGACCGATGAGCGCGGTGTTCCACTTGTTCACGATCTTGGAGAACGTCGTCGAACCAGAGCTCATGAGCACCTGTCGGATACGGTTGTTGAACTGCTGGACGCCCTCGTCTGAGACGCGCAAGAACGCCTGCGCGGTGCGCTCCTTCGTCTGCTCGTTCGTAAGGTTCCAGACCGCGTCCTTGAGCGAGAACTGCTCGCCGTTGAGCGTGCGGATCTTGGGCAGCATGCGAATCTCGAAGCCACACATCGAGAACAGGAGTTGCGGGTTGTCCTTGGAGTAGACGGAGACGAAAGTGTCGTCCCATTCGATGGTCGTGAGCGACCGGGGCAGACTCTGCTTGACGTTCCAGAACACCGCACGGCCAAGGTTGACGTCGTGCTTGATGAGACGCATACGACAGTCGCGCGGCCAGCAGCGCTTGTTGTTGTAACCGATGACGTTGTTGTTCGTTGGGTCGGGGTTCGCACTGAGGTATCGCTGGATGAGATCACGAGATTCCTCCGCAGTGAAGCGGAAGAGGACGTGGATCCTATCGACATAACGGGAGTAGAGTCGAATGGGGTGGCGCGTCTCCGTCGCCGAGTCTCGGTACTGCAAGAAGTTGTTGGGCATCTGAGGAGGCCCAGCCATCTCGCTCGCGCGTTGCAGGCCAAGGATAAGCAAATCGAGGACGAGACCGTAGTACTGGAACACGAAGGCAGAGAATTGAAGACCGCGGATGAGACCGTAAGCGTTCGTGTGAGCCATGTCCTTGTACGTGAGGACCGTGTTGTTCTTCGCCGTGATGTAATCCGCTAAGTTGTGGTCCAGGATGAGACGAAGAAGACGGTTGAGCAAGGTGAGATCGATCTTCTCATAGACCTTGGACAAGACGGTCTCCATCATCACGTTACACTCGCCCTCGCTGGTCTCCCAGATGTCCGTCAAGTTGTTGATGCCTTGGCACCACTTGTAGACGAGGAGCGGAGGAGGCTCAGTGTCCGCAGGCTTGATCCACGCCGGGAACAAACCGCGTTTGTCCGCCTCGAAGAACAAGAATTGATCGAGATACTAGAACCAAAACGTTAGCAAACAAGTTGATAATTGTTTGAGTGGGTGAAACGTACGGCGTCAGTGATCTTCTCCACGGGCTCAATGTCGTAGCACGGGATGAGCTTGTCGTAGGTGTCGAAGAACTCGATGCCCGACTCCTTGAACGCGCGCTGGGTAAGAAGCAGACGCTTGATCCGCGACAAGCACTCGTGTGGGTTGTCGTACGCCTGCTCGATCAGCGCCAACTCCTCACGCTGCGATTGGTTGAGACGACCCTTGACCGAATACGCCTCCTTCAGCTTCTCGAGCGCAAGCACGAGTAGCTTGGTGTCATGCTTGTAGTTGAGCGGACTGATACATATACGTCAGCGAATATATAGAAAGAACACATGACGATGACTCACGGGAAGGGAATCGGCGAGAACTTGCGGCTCTCGAGCCAGTGAACAGTCGCCGTGTAGATCGCGACAGCCTCTTCGGCGCTGATGTACGGGCCGTCCTTGAGGTAACCATGCTGACGCTCCTGCTCGGCCTTGAGATAGAGTCGAGTGAGACGGCCCAGGTTCTTCTTAACGACAGCCTTGTCGACCGTCGCACCGCGCCGGATACGCTCGCGGTTATAGTGCGCGACGGACGTCCACCAGTCGGCCTTGCTCTTGATGTACCGCAGGATGATGTTCTCGATCGCCGTCGGCATGCCAGGGACCTTCCACGGGATGTTCGCCTTCCAGCAACGCCATGCCTCGGAAAGGTGCTGGAGGATCGTCTTCGCCTTGTTTTGCTTGATCGACTCCGGCATCATGTCGAGGATGTCGTGCATGACGGCGGCGCGGAGCTCGAGGTCGTAATGGGACTCGACACGTTGTTTGGTCACGGTCTTCGCGATGCCCTTGCTGTTACGACCCTCGAACTGACGAGCAAGCAAGTTCCCAAGCCTGGATGTGCCAAGGTAAGCGATCATATCCGAGCATACACGCAGAACTACTCACCATCTCTCCAACAAGGGGACGATACCGCGCATGAAGAACAGCCAAACGCGCCAACCTGGCGCCCAGAAACCACAACCAGGACCCTTGCCCACCGGTCCCGTGTTGAAGCGGTAGTAGATGAGGTGCTTAAGGTCCTTGGTCATGCGCACTTGCCTCATCAGCTTGTACTTGTACCGGTACATACCGGTCAGAGCACCAATATGGGCGAAGATGTACTGTAGAGCGTCGGCGAGCTGGAAGGCATCGACATTGCCCAGACGGAACTGCACATGTGCGTCGACAACGAGCTTCGTCAAACGGAGGATTTCACGGCACAAATGGAAGGCGTTTCCGAAACGGGACTTTTTGCGCTCCTTCGTCGTAAGGGTCCTGGAACCGCTTGAGTCAGAATGGTGACGAGATGATGTAATCGGTGCGACTTACTTCACGGGCTTCAAGTTCATGTTGTAGTCCAGATGCAAATAGTTAAGGTTCTAGGACGATTGGTCAGCATCTTTTTAGAAATTAACTTTGTCGAGTATATGCGCACCTTCCGGTGAATGAGGAGGTTCAGCATGTTGTAACCCTGGCGGCAGACTTGCAGACCAGCCTCCACCCAGTCAAGACGAGTTGTCTGGAAGAACTTGGTAGCCTTGAGCTGACGGAAGAGGTTCTTCTTCGTCATGGCCTTCTCCGGGCGCGTGTGGAGCTCGTTCAGCACATAGCACTTCAAGAGCTTCTGGTAGGACACCCGGACTTTGACTGGCTGCCCTGGCGGACAGTGCTCGAGGTACCAGTTCTTCACCAATGGTATATCCTGAGCACGCCGCATGCGACCGGATCGACGGTTGTAAGGCTCAGGTGCCCACCAAAGGGCGATAGCGTCGGCAGTGAGGTCGTTCTCCAAAGGCCGGTCATCCAAGAAAGGTTCAAGCTCCTCGGGCAGTTCAAAGTCGTCGTCATCGGCACCGTTGGGACCGAAAACGATATCCTCGTGACAGACGAGTGGCGCGTTCTGGGAAGTGAAGCCACGGAGGGAGATGGGGTTGATGAGCGGATCGAAGTAGAACGCGGGGAGGTCAGGATCATCGGTGCGGATGTAGACGCTCTTCGGACTATGGTAGGGAGCGATTCGGACGGAACGAGGGAGAGAATTGTATAGATGAGGGAAAGCGACGCGGTACTCCGTCCGGATCTGCTGACGGATGATGACCTTGTTGATGTCGTTGAACTCGTTCCAATCCTCGTCGAAGGTGTCCATGTCACGATACAGAGGCTCGAACTTAGGACCACCAGGGATAGCCATATTGAGCGCCTTGGCCGAGAAGAACGATTTCTTGTCGAAAAGGTACGAGGCATTACTGTCGGTGTGGTCGGAGAGGAGGGTCCTACCTAAACGATATAGGTTGGCCATGATGGGCAACGTAAGGTTCCAGTATCGATAGGATGAGCCGTTGGCGTGAGGGGTGTCGACGAGTGGCTTAGGGTCATAGAACCAGTCGTGGATAGCAGAGTCCTCCTCCTCGTCGAGCTCAAGCTGTATGGCTTCGAGCGGTTCGACATCGAGCACGTTGTCGCCGTAGTCAAGCGGGGGCTCCTCGTCATCGAAGGGAGGGAAGCGCATACGCTTGAAGTGCCTACGGTCGCGCTTCTCTCTTCGCATTGCGAGCCACATCGTGCTCCACTGAGCGTGGTACACCGGCTCGATGACTCGGGGGATCTCGTTGACGAACGTGATGGCACCCGTGATGTGGTAGAGGACAGGGACCTCGCGGACTTGCTCCCATGGGTAAGGGATGTTCTCCAAAAGCTTCATGACCGCATGAGGGACGTACTTGAGAGCACCGAGGTGGACACGCTTGTCATTGCGGAACTTGCGGTTGCTCATGTCACCGTGGTCCTTGATGATTTTGCGGACGTGCTCGGGAGGCAAATCCTGAACAAAAGTGAGTGTTGTCGCGTCAAAACACGGTATCCTAGGCACGCACCTGCTTGCCCATGTCCACGAAGCCCCCTTTTCGCTTCTCCCCATACCGCTTCTTCTGCATCTGGATCCACTTCTGGGATTTTTGTGCGAGAACTTCGGGAGGCATACGAGAGCTCGAAGGCTCACCAAGACTCGGAGGGAGCGCCATTCCTGGCGGAGGAGGCGGCATGCCAGGCATACCGGGAGGAGGGGGCGGCATTCTCATGCCTGGAGGGGGCGGCGGCATTCTGGGAGGGTAGCTCATCGTCGACGACGAGAGACAACGTTGGGACTTTCTCTGTAAGCGCCTCTCGTCACGGTCGACGCGCCCGTCTCACGTGAGGAGTATTCAATCGGAGTAATTCAGTTTCTAAACTCCGCCAGTCCGAAACCCACAAGACACTCCGACCCCTCTCTTATTCTTATTCCTCCGAACAAGCCTCCGAAGGGGTGGGCTCGATTCCAAACTCACTAGAATAACGTCCATGCCGCGCTAAAGAAACATGACGATGCTCACAGCAAAACGCCCCTCGCATCGCACCGCAGCACTTCCTGCCAAACCTCCGCGACTCCGTCCTCCTCGCAGCCGACCTGCATGCCGTTGTCGCGCAGAACGTAGTACTCCCGGTGAGGCGTCTGCACGACCGCAAGCGCAGGATGCAATTCTCGTCCGCCTCCGGCCGTAAGATGCACGCTCTCAACGTGATGGTGTCTGCGATGGTGAAGGTAGGAGGTGCTAAACGCTGACATTAGGGCATGTACTTACTTACTGGCAATAACAGGTTGAGTGTCGCGTTCTTCCTCCCTCGTTGGGCACCGATGCGTGCGGGAAGACCCGCGAAATCTTGCGCCATTTCGTTCGTCGACATCCATTGCCCGCTGATGCTGTCCAAGGTCATCAGTAATCCATTCCATTCGAGGGTCCCACTGGATAGTATAAGACCAACCTGTTCCCAATGACGCTCGCCAGCACATATCGTTCTGCGACCGTTCGTTTCGCCGCCCCCGCTTGACCTTCCGTCGCAACTCTCCTGAGCCACAGCATGCTGATACCTCTCTCGTAGTCCTCCTGGCATGCCCACTTCAAATGGGCGAGAAGTCCTGCCTCGGTCTCAGTCGTCGCAATGCGGTGTGCGATGTATGTCGACCAATCCACGCGGAGAGGATAGCCAGCTGCAGTCGCTCCAACGCCACTGGCGGAGCCAGTCCCCGCGACCGGTCGGCCAATTACTTCGCAAGTCGCTTCCAGGACGTAAAGAGTCTCCCGTCTGCAGGGTCGAGTATTGTGTGCTGCGAACTCTATCGCAACAGACCAGATTTCTGTCGGGACGACCTCTTGCACGTCGACGATGGTGCCATGGAGCCAAGAGTCAGGATTTGTTCTGCTATCACGAGGTGATCCAACCGAGAGCTCGAACCACGCCCTAGTCAGGGCGAACCTGGGGATGTTGTCAATTGCAGCGAGTTATGGTCTCGCATCAGGCGTAGGATTCGCCCACCTGACGGCTATGCTCAGTTGTTTCGAGTTGTCAGGATTGGCCCAGATACGTGTTGCGATTGGGTTTGGATGGCCCAGCTTGCGGAAAAACCTAGATATGAACGATGCCTCGTACAGGCGACGTCGACTGGCAACTTCCGCCTCACGCAGCCGGAGATATGGCCACATGTTCGTCATCGCCTGCGAGTACCTTCCCAAAACGTCCTCTTGAAGTCGACGACCGGCGTAGCCCCTAGTCAAAACGGACGCGGCGGACAGATATACTGCTTCCTGTATGAGCGGGCGACGAAAGGCGTGGCCGACTGCGGTCTCGCTCACCTGCATATCGAAATGCACGGGAGACTTGGACGCATACAGCCCGTTCCGCATTGGACAGCCCGCTCAGAATCACAGCCCAGCGGTGCACGCGCTTCCTCTGGGAGAGGGTTGGAGGCATAGTGATAGGAAACAGTTCCGGGACAGTCGCAAAGTGATCGAGCTCGAGATCAGCCAGTGGAGCTTCCTCGGAATACGAAGCACAACGGTTGGCAGCGGGCGTAGGTCGGGCGGGAAGCTGAACAGAGGGGGTTGGCAGCTTCGATCTATCCACCACTAGCGGTTTGAATCGCTTGGAAGGTGCAAGCGAAGGAGCAGAGGACGGGATTTTTTCAGGCAATGGTGACCGCGGCCGTTTCGAAGGTGGTGGCATGCACCTCACAGCCTGTTGAGTGGGTTTGTAGATACCAGAGGGAGGCTTGGAACTCGAAGAGCACTCGGCAGTCATATTAACGCAGGGAGAGTCTCTTGCAGAGGGCCGAGTGTCTCGAGAAGCCACCCAGACCTGCTCATTAGATAGCCTAGTGATGGAATCGGAGGCCGGTGAAGTGATTAGGCTCGCGACAGCACCTTGTAGGGATCTCGAGTCCCCCTTGCGGAAGGGGTATTGTTCTTGTGAGGTAGGGTTTGTTTCCGTGAATGGTGGTATCTCGATAGCAAGAGAAGAGGGTTTAATCTTGTGACCCTTGGGTGTGGTCGTGACTTGAGACATGTCGGTAGACGGCACCAGTGCGACAGAAGATGTGGTGTCCAGAGTCCCTTTGTTCTTCCCAGACTTGGATGGGCAAATATTCGCAGAAGCTGACACGGATGGACCGTCTGGAGGTGGTAGCGAGGCAGTGACTGCCAACGCCGGGCAGTGAGAGATTGGTGCATTGCCAGTGCTAGGAGGGCCTCTGGCATTGCTTGGCTCAAGCCCGCAGATTTTCTCAATGAGAGCCTGTTTTCCAAGCTTGGAGTAACCTGCGATCTTCTTCTCTTTACAGAGCGCTTTGAGCCGAGGCACGGTCAACCCCGCGAGCTCGGACGAGGTATATGCTGCCAATATCCCCGGATTGAGCGGCATTCTGTTCGAGAATTGTGTGGCACTTACAACAAGGCGTCATTAATAATCCATGCGTGGGACTCGTATACTCGCACCAATTTAATGGAGACTGGTGGTCGTGGAGTGGAGGAAAGAGGGGGTGGGGCGCTTGAATTTCCGTCTTGGGAGACTTGGAAGCGTGGATTCGAATCTCGATGCACCTCGGATGCTGTGCGACTCTGATTGGCATTTATCCACGTGATGCGCTACTTATGTCATCAGGAGAAAGGTCTTCAGCCGCAGCACTGTTGTAATCGCCCTCACTCTTGCACACTGGCAGTCTGGAGCTCTCCGTCTTTCATGCCACAATCTCCTGCACCCCATCATGATGACGCTTCAACTCCTCCTCTTCACCTACTGTTCTCATCCTTGAACTTGGACAGGACAAGCGCCCCCGACTCGGAGTCCATCACGACGCGTCCTCAGTCCCATCATGATACAGCCGGGGAGTTATGGAACGTGGACGTCATGCACATCATCATGTCATACGCCGATCGCAGAGTTGTTTCCAACCTCATGCAGACCTGCAACGCACTCAACTACGCAGGCACGAGGTATCTGCTTGCGGACGGACTCACCTTGCGACGCCAAGAGAGCCTTGTGTCCTTCGTATGCTTTCTGTATGCCCGAGGCATCCCGGGGGAAGGCATTCGCCGCCTCACCTTTCTCAACAAACTCACTATTGACTTCTATAAACCACCAGACACCGTCCCTCCTGTCCTAGAACCCCTCTTTGAGATCTTCGCCCTCACGACCCCCAATCTCACTTCCCTCCAGATTTCGGCGGCTGAATCCCTGCTAGCCATCCATCCTCCTCTCGGCACTGCGATCGCGAAGCTCGGCACACTGAAGACCGTACGCATGTTTCAGACGGGAGTGCACTGTGCGACGCTTCTCCGGACGCTTCGGTCGAGCCTCGTTACGGCGAAAATCCATTTTGGCATCCACATCGGAGAGCTGGAGAACGGGAACGAGGCATACAGTGAGCCCGATATCAATCCGATCCTCCTCCTCGAAGGCTCCCAATCTACCCTCGAATCTTTGAGTGTGAGTTTTGCGGCGTCTTGCACCGACGGCCCGTGCTACCCCAACGTGACGCACCTCGAGCTATCATGCATGGACTTTCCGTCCGTCGAAGACTACGTCCGTGCATACCCAAACCTCCAGTCGCTCTCATGCTTCGATTGCGCCGGTTTCCAAGACGAACAAACGTGGCACGAGCGTCGGGACATGGCCATGATGCAACAGGCCTACTACGGGACTTGGCAGTCCCTGCGCCAGTTCGAGGGTTCACTCCTCATCCTGTGGGTCTGGGGCTTGACGTGCCACATACCTGCCGTCAGGCTCAGCTTCGATCAGCAGCTCGGAGTGGACCCCAACTACCTCAACGACATCATCCTTGACGTGCGACCATCGGACCTTGCCCTTCGGATCCCAGGAGCGTCGTGTCTCTTGGACGACGCCGTCCGCGCCGTGCTCTCGGAAGAAGGCCGCCTGCAAGTGCTTGAGCTTTGCATCATCTTCCATGTCGATGAAGTCGACAAGGCGGTTTCTATGGGGGACATCCTGGTGAGTCTCTGCGATGGAAACCCGACGCCGCGATTTCGCTGAAGTCACCATCCGCCACGGTAGGGTTTTCTCACCGACGTCGTACGCGCGTCTTGTGTGCGCACGTTCAAGCTGATCCTGGACTTGACCTGGATGAGAGTAGTCCGCGGTCGCGCAAAGAGGGATAGTGGGAACGAGCTGCCCCTCTTGCCGTTCGAAGTCTACCTTCAAGACATGGACGTGGACGCCCACGCCGATACCCTTCTCGAAAGCGTCACATCGCTCAAGGAGGTTCAGATATCTGTTCTCGAGGTCCAATACGGATGCACACGTCAAGCAGACCGCAGGCGAACGGAACCCAGTGAGAGTGTTGGCGATCATGGGACGAATCCGAGTCGAAGTGGATGATTAGGACTCATGAGAAGTTTCGCATGCCCGGTTGTCACCCAGGCCCAGATGGCGTTATTAGCCTGTACTTTTTACGCATTGGATAACTAGTGGGTGCCAGGTGAATGTACTGATAAGTTGCAAGGTGCGGCCGCGTCGGATTCGCACTGCATTGCATGCAAGCCCTTCGATATGGCGCGACGCTCAAACGGCTCAAAATGCACCTCCATCTGTGCAACCCTTCGAGGAGCTCCCGGAACGAGGCTCCTTGCAACGATCCTGTATCTCTTGCGCTGTTCCTATCAGAAGGTCGCATGCGAAACTGTTGCCGGATGCTTGAACAAGCTTTGCTCGCTGAACATCCGATACATCTCACGATAGTCATGCACCTTCTATCTTTTTTGACCCATCGGGAAGTAGTTTTGAGGGCTCTAAAGGATGACGCCTTTCCTAATCTACACAGCAAGGGGCTCACCGTTCGTCTAGAATCGGCCTGTGGACAAGAGAAGCGGACTTGCCGTCCTCCCCGCCAGGCTTTTTTTCATGTGTCTCGCCTGTCCTACCCTCTCTGTCCGCGTATGGGACCCACACATGCTGGAGCCGCAATTCAGCTGGCAGGATATGTCGCTGATCAGCCATGGCTCTCTCCTGCTGTCCCCCAACGGGCGCCGACTCGCCGTTGCCGCGATACACGACCGATTCCGAGTCAAACATCCCAGGAGTAGCCACCATTGGAATGGGGCCACGAACACCAACGCCAACATCCCGGTCTGCGCCCTCTGGGACCTCAACTTGAACGCGGGCGGTTCCCTCGACGTACTTTGCGCGCGGAGCGATCAGGGCAAGCTGCTTGCTGCGTCGTTCGACTCGCATGGCGAGCGGCTCGCACACTCGTTCGCAGAGCACAGGATATGGATATGGAACGTCATGACGCGAGAGATCGGGCTGTCCGTGGCCGAGCCTACCCCCTTGAGCTCGAGCCGCGCTACCGTCTGCCATCCTCAGACGTATATTCCAGCAGGTCGGGCGTCGATGTGTCTGATGGGCTTCTATCCGGACGGCCGGTACTTCCTCTTGCTGCGTTATATGCGTGTCGAGACTCGAGGAGCACCAGGAGACACTGGAGATTCTCTGGGATACGTGGACGGCCCGCCCGACGCTGACGTGGAACGACACGCGACCATTTAGTGCGGGCCGGAATTCTGGGCTGGCCACCTTTTCGCCTTGCGGCAAGCGTGTCGCATTCACTACGAACGACGGGAGGGTACATGTGTTCGACTTGTCTCGTGGGGGACTTCCTGTGAGGACGGACTGGGAACCATTGAATTCGGAGGATGCGTCAATGCAGAATGGACTGCTTTCGACCCGCGACATTGCCGTTAGCCTTGCGTTCTCGCCGGATGGCCATACATTGTGGGGGTGGACTCGTGGAGGGGGCGTTGAAATTCGTTCGTTCTGAATTCGGGATTGTCTCTCCCGACGACTTCTTGGTTCATCTATTCTCAAGTTCTCTCTCTGACGACTGGGTTCATGGACGTCGGAGATGATGCAGATCCACCTGCGGCTTGTTCTAATCGTAGCGGTTCCGCTATGGAAATGCCTTCTTGGAGGCATCTGTTCGACGTACGAATTGATGTATTACGAAGTAGTAGTTAAGCTGTACTATCATGGCTGTCCGAACTGTTCCCGGGGATTTCGGAGGGCTAGGCCGCACCTCAGATATGCTTGAATGTGAAGTTAATACACCGGGAAGAAGCCTTGGGGGTAGTCGAATACCGCCTGAGGATTAACCTCCTTCATGATCCTCTGCAACTTTTCAGTGTGCGTAGGGTAGTACCAGGCGTGGGCCTCGTTTCGGCCCAACTGGGAGTCGATGTAGTTCGGGTAGCCCATGAATCGGCCGTCGGGCATCTACGTCAAATATTGGTGCCGGTCAGCGGGAGCGGAAGTTGATGAAGGGTGAATGTACACATACAGGATCAGTGACGGACTTGAGGATGCCGGTGATGAACGGGACACCGTCGCTGGGGTACGGCAAGGTCAGGCTATATCCGAGGATCTAAAATGAGGACACGACGGCCGCCCACATAAGCGGTACTGCGATGTGAAAACGGGGGCGGTTCGCTTGCCTGCAGGTTCATGAACATGTCGCGCGCATTGTACGCCGTCGCGTCTTGGGGCACCGCGCTGATCGCAGACTTCTTACCCCCGAAGATGTCCCAGAGTACATACCAGCTGACATCGGAGCTGCTGCCGTTATACGTGTATTGCGCAAAGGAGAGGGTCGACGCCTCCGTGAGGAGCTTGTCGGCAGGGTAGAAGAGCGAGTTGGAGTAGAAGGGCGCGTGGAATGCGGCAGCCTCGTTGAGCGCGGGCTCAGGGTCGAGCGTCGCGTTGAACGTCGCTTCGAACTGCATAAAATGTGACCCATTAGCAGTCAACGCGAGAGCGATAAGCATTATCATCCGAGCCCGGGACACATACCACGACGTGCTGTATCCAGTTCAGGTCGTCCAGGATGTAGACGCTCGGCTTGGAGTCGTTCAACGCAGCGAGCGAGTCCCATAGCGGCTGGATGGTCCTGTTCAGGCCCGCGATGCCGTCGTCACCGTAGTACGCGCCGTTCAGCAAGAAAGTGGGGACTGGGCTGGCTTCGGTATATCGCACTTGAAGTCCCAGGGTGGAAGGCAAGTCCGCTTCGACAGCGAAATTCTGGAAGATTTGGAACGCGGAGGAAGCAATCTCGGGAGTGCTCCAAGTGTAAGTGTAGGCGAAAGTCGTAGCATGCGTAGGAGCTGGGTGCGTGAGTACCTTGAGCTTCGTGATGATCCCGAAGGACGGTGGAGCGCCGCGGAGAGCCTAGGTGATGGGGTAAGCAACCAAGCGCGGACTAACGACTCTTGAGAATGAAGAGCAACTTGCCCAGAAAAGGTCAGAGTGGGTATGATTATTGGCTGTGACGATCGAACCGTCAGCGGTCACAACCTCCATCTCGACGACCTGGTCGAGGAACAGGCCCCATTGAAGAGAACTGAATCCGAAACCACCATGAAGATGACCGGCGACACCGACTTGGGGACAGGTTCCGAAGGCCGCAGCGCGCTGACCTGAAGCAATGAGATATGCGTAAATATCCGAATTAACCACGGAGGAGACAGCCCACCATTCTCCCAAAGGTACCAGTACAGCGGGCCAAGCTTGCTGCCCGTGCCGACGGTGACATAGTCTCCCGACATGGTGATGTTGTCTAGGTTATCGAGCGAAATGATCAGGTGCCCATCCTCTCCCCCTATGCTGAACGACGCATCTAATACGCCCCGAGGTGAGAATACCAAAATTATTATTGAGAGCTCGTTAAAAATGGAAACTGACTTACAAGAGTGTCCGCCGGAGCGTGCGGTTACCTTGACATCATTGGCCACACCACACTTGACGGCCTCACTGACATCTTCTGTCGTGTTTGGGTAGACGAGCGCCGCAGGCTGGTAGATTAGCCTCAGGTTGACAGGAAGGCTGTCGTTCTGGTACGAAGGGCTCGAAGGAGTAATAGGATTCAACCCCGCCTTCGTCAGGCATGGAATAAGCGACGCCGAGGAGTTCTGGTGACGAGGTACGAGATCGAAATCGAGGTTGTATCTTAGGTTCCCAGTGAAAAAGTCGTTCGGAGAAGCAACAGCTCCAGAGACTCCAAGGGAAACAAACGCGAACAAGATCAACTGAAACATTCGTGGCTGTTCCAATACATCAGTGCCTTCAGTCTGCGTATGCGTTATGAAAAGAACGAACTCTGAAGGGACTGACCGGCACCGTGAGCCCTCTTCGTGCTGTATGCGCAAGGGGAAAGAAATGTACGCCCGTGGATGGTGGTCGGCGATGGGCTCTGTATATAAAGCGAAGTCGGCGACGTCACCGTTGTGGGACCGAGAGGCCGTTGCTCCGGGGAGCCATATGCACACAGGCACATGACGAAAGATTACTACCATAACGTTGATGAAACCACCAAGTCTAGAGAGAGTTCGACAGATACGCAGCAAAGAACAGACCTCGTGCTCTCTTGTGCCGGAACCACAATAGGCGGCCGAGGCGCTATGCGGCACCGTCAAACAAACCATGATTGAATAGCGGTTGGAAGACTCACAAGCTTAAGCGGCGGGTCTAATTTTCATGTGAACAATGTGCCGAAACTGGTCGAATCCAACTGTTCCGGGTTGCCACCTTCAGTCCTAGCCATGAGGCCCAATAGGATCTGTCGGTAGGATCCAGGCGTGTGCCCGGAGAAACAAGCCAAAGCGCTACAGGTGTCCGGGCGCGTAGAGTATCATGATCCAGTAAAGTACAAGTAGATTAAGGAAAGATAAACGGGTCCTGTGTTGAGTCCAATAGTCCGTGCGGAGTAAAGTAAAGGTCGAATGCAGTGGAGTATGCTTGATCTTAGTCGTAGATCGGGAGGGGCAACAAACTGAGCGGGAAGGGTGATCAACACACGCGTTATGTAGAGCCATGTACTGACTTACCGGTCTGACGCGAAGAGGAAGTTGTTGGAAATGTCCTCGCCCTCCAAGAAACGAGTAGGGTAGATGACTGCCATGTCGCCGAGGTATTAGCACGGACTCTGAGTCGTCGGTAGCACAACTGAAATATACCTAGGTGACCACGCAACTCGTGCAAGACGTGCTCCATCTCTTCCCTCTCGGCCTGATCGAACGGTTTCGGACCCTTAGCTGAACGCCTCTCCTTCTCCTTTTCCTTCTGGTTATGATTCTGTCCTGATGTTGCTGGCGGACTGTCGGGAGGTTGCGTGTTCAGGGTATGGGAGTCTCCATCGCTGACTAGAATTTCTCGAGAGCGAGCAAGCTCGTCCCTAGATGTCCGAATCGCTTGTTCGTTGAGGCGATGTTGAACAAATGTGTCGTAGTCCTGAGCATCTGAGGGCATTCGAGCGACCGGAGGATCCGACGGGTCATGGTCCTTGAGCTGGACGACGGTTAGGTAAGTCATGACACCCGCAGCATAGGCTGAAACACACCGGTTTGTTCAACCGCTCGTGGTGGGCGATAAACTCCTTGTACTGCTTCCAAGTTGTGACTAGGTCGTCAGGGACGGCATGGAACACCTTTCGGAAGATCTCCGTCTGTGAACGGACTTTGAGTCAAGTGCCAGTCATTAAGTGGCATCACGGATCACTGACGTTGTGGACTGCGCAGGCCACCCAAACACCTTTCCAGAACGCATCGCATATCGGGTCCTCGAAGCCGTAAGCGTCAACGTGCGGAGTAGCGGTCGGAAGCTGCCAGTGTTTGTTCACCAGCTTAGCAGAGAGGTGTTTCCGGATCGTCGCACGAGCGCTAGGCGCCTTCTCTTCCTCGGAGTCGGCGTCGTTCTTCCCCGACCCCGTACGGGGTGACAGGTTATCGTGCTGGGGGTCTATCGCTGCGTTAGCCGGAGCGCCGTAGAGTTCGCCAGTCTCGGTCGCTGCTTGAGGTGGTGACTTCTGCGTGGACCCGTCCTGCACAATGCCGTCCTGATCGTTCGTAGTTGAGGAACCGCTCGAGGGGGTAGACCCATTCTGAACACCGCCCTTGGCAATAGCAGAGCCGTCCAGTTGCACCGTGCTGGATGGACCACTGTTCTTAAGGCTAGCATGGCCGGCATGGAAGTAACCGTTCCCGTTAGGAGTCGAGGTACCTTCGGTGTCCTCCGGAACTTCCGCAATTGGAGTCGGGTAGTCAGAAGGCCTGCCATCCGCCATCTTCTCTGCTACCATTTTCTCTTCCAGTGTCGGGACTGTCGAGCTAGGAAAGCCATAATCCTTCTCCGCAGAGCGCGTATACATCTCACGCTCCTGCATGACGGACTTCAGCCCGCCGGTACCGTCAGCCGCTGTCGGAATTCCTGCCTTTTGAAGCGCCGACGAAGCGTTCTTCGCTCCGGCATCTGCATAACCATGGACACCTACAGGGCCCTTCAGCCATGCAAAGCCTTTGTGGCGACTAATCACGCACCTTGTTGAAGGCTGTCGATTACCTCTCTTACGAGGGCACTACTGGCCGCGGTCTGATGATCCTTACTGATGTGCGTGACGCCACTCCCTTTCCCAAACTCCTGCTCACGGTCAGGATCCCAAGGCTCCTGTTCGTGGGGCTCCTTGAGCGGCTCCGAAGCCATGAGATCCTCCTCGTACAGCGCGTCGACGTCGACTCCGAGATGCTCCCTCATCAGACGTACGCGGAGCGTGTGCGCGAACCGCCCCACTTTGAACGGCTTGCCAGCCATAGTGCTATGGCATCGTCAGCACAACATCCAGTAGACAAAAGGGAAAGGCACGACTTGCCAGTCGATCATGTCGGTGTCGCGGATGACTGCCGCGATTTCAGAGTCTCTGTCTCCACGCTGCGACCGCTCGTTGATGTTCGCGCTGCCGATGATGGCGAGACGATCGTCCACGATGCACACCTTGGCATGGATGTAAACTTGTTCCGTGGTCAGCACGTCTCCGCGCAGCTTGCCCCAGTTGCGGAGCGAGAAGACAGCGATGTAGTCATCGGGCTGGAAAAAGCGTTCAGTGCCACGGCAGCTACGACCTTGGATATCGAACGCACGTCAATGCCTTCCTTCCTCAGTCGACCAAAAATCGAGTGTGGTCCACGACAAATCGTCCTGTTTTGACATTCTATGATGATGCGAATCTGCACGCAACTATCAGCATTTATCTGAGCACGACATCCGGCTTGAGCTTACAGCACTAGCATCACCGTGGTCCACGGGGAACGCAAAGCCAGGCAGCAGTGGAATGACGATGCAACATTTCCAAGGCGTGCCCTCTCGGTGCGCCCGGATGATACGATGGACAATAGCGTCGCCGATCCTGTTCTCGATCTTCACGTCATCGACAACCGTCCTGCACGGAGGTCAAGCTATCTCTTCGTGAAGACATATTTGAAGTACTCACGAAGTGATGAAGAACTGGTTCTCGATGTACACAAAATGCTCCGACAATTGAATGGCTAAAACGCTCGTTAGCCGCGAACGGAACCATTCATACTCAGATCAGGACAGAGTTGTACCTTTGAGATACGCGTTCTGGATGGAATGCTCGATCCGGTCGGGTGTCCCCATCGACCACGGGCCCGCAGAACGACAAATCTGAAGCTCGCACGTCCCAGTCAGGCCCATGTGCGCAAGCTCACCAGGCTTGAACTCCGGCGGAGGCAGCAAGAATGGCATAGCACGCGTATGGTTCTTGATACGGAGCAGATGGTTCCATCGCTGCACGAAGTGTCTGGCAAGATCACGGGCGGGCTGCCCAACCACCTGCATCGAGACGTCGTGCCTAACATACGAATGAGCGATGATAAGGGTATTGGTCTAGCACAGTTGCGTACCAGGGCATCCTGGGTACTTTGCCTCTGTCGTACATATCGTCGAATGGCTTGTTCAGGGTATGGAAGTCCCCAACACGGGGATTACTGTAATCCTTGCCTGGTGAAATGTAAGACAGACAGAACAATTTGGCATTATAGAACGTGACGTACCTGGCCAGATGTGTTCAGAGGTCTCCGTATTGAGATCGGGATCATCGACAAGAACATGTTGTGGAGTGTCCCAACTGCAAAGATAACAACCGTTAGGCAAAGGAATCCAACACACACCAGTATCCTGCAACGCCTACCGTCCGAAACAATGATCGAGTCCACCCATGAACGCAATGGCCTGATCAATGACACAGAGCTTCTCGTGCTATGACACACACGATCTCAATCCGGATATCTCGACGAACCGGAGGTGGATACGCACGTGCGCCCAGTAGAAGGTCCCAGTTTGGAAGTGCGAAGGCGATCGCTGAACCATAATATTCGGGTGCAGCGATGTGAGGCGTTGCTTGGCGTAGTGGCTATCTGTCGGCGTCGTCCTACTCGAGACTTCTTGGCTATATTCGCGTTATGGCAAAAGACGCACTCGAATGGAAGATGGGGCTTACTAAAGGATGATATAAATCTTGACGCCTTCCCTTGCCTTCATCTCGAGCAGGTTGTCCAGCCGGTACTTGTCCTTCTGCGGTCGTCGCATCTGCAATTCTGAGAGGGACATGGATACAGCCACAACGGATAGCAGCGAAGGATAGAAGCATACCTGGAGAGAGCCACCAGTCGTGTATCTGGATAGTCTCGCGCGCCAGTAAAATAGCCCTCGACAGGTTCCAGAAATAGTCCCGCTACAGCGACCCCCATTAGTACCGCGCTTTCTTCTAAAATATGCCAACACTAATGGCGACAAAGCACGTACCCCATCAACTAACCACTGCGCTGCGACGTTCAGCCGGATCGGTGCAAAGCTGTCGAACCGGTTCTTGCCTGTATAGTGGCTCTCCCGAGCCGCCCGCTCCAGCGACGTGATCCACTGCAACATCTGCCGCTCGTTCTTCGCAGTCAGCTTCAGCCGCGACTGCGCGTTCACGACGTAGAACACATGCTTGGAAACGTCTTTCGACCCCTTCCGCTGTTGAGCCCCGTCCGCGCTGTCGCCATGGTCATGGTGGTGTTCGTCATGTCCGCGGTCATGTCCTGGTTCAAAGATATTCACGTTCGTGGAGGGGTCGAGCATGGGTGTAAGGGGACGGGAGGACGGCTCGCTGCCGGACGAGCTCGCCGTTGATGCACGCGTGTCCTGTGATGGTCGCGGAGGGCCATGTCCGTGGTCTACGGACAGGTTGTTTGTGGATGCGCTTGGTCGCCTGTGCCCGTTGGCCTGGGTTTTCTGGCTCCCGGGACGAAGCACCTTCGATAGGGTGCTCCTGATCGAGCCGACAGTGGATGAGAGGCGCTTGCGCTCTGTTGGAGACTCGACAGTTACTTGCACCTCGCCGTCCTCTCTACCCGGCTCCTGCGTATCCGGATCCTCGGTGTGGTGGCCGTCCAGGTGGAGAAGATGCATGCCCTGGCGGTAGTAGCGGACCGGTCGCTCGATCGCGAAGTCTTGGTCGATGAGGAAGACGTCGTAAACTGTGAGCTGGATCCAGCTGTCAGAAAGTGCAACCCATAAGGCGCATAAGCATCTTACCTCTCCCATTTCCTCCATGACCACAAGGTAGCTCTCGCGGACGCAGCACCATCGCTGCTTTTTCCTCTCGCGCCACCCGGCCGCTCGTGGACCGTACAGCGGCTTCGGAGCCACGCCCTCTAATCGCAAAAAACCCGCTCTATACTGGTTACCTCCGGATTGTGCCAAGGAAACGGTCAGCGCGCCGATTTCTAGGAAAGCGGATAGTCGGTTAACGGCAGGATGGAACATCTGCGTATCAGTCAGTCTACATGTAGGGCAAGGTGGCAGCACAATCCACATACGACTGCTCGGATCAAGCCGACCAGGTAGTTCTCGAGCGCCTCGCGTTGGAGACGAGCAAAGTCTGCCTTGCCGACATCACTACCTCGCTCCTTCAAAAACTTGAAGTACGGAAGTGCTTTGTTCGCGTGTCAAAATGTGAGGCAGCGGAGACGGGAAGAGAAACGTACTGGTCATAGGGAACTCAGGCATCGTCTCGATGTTACGATTATATGCTTTAGAAAGAGCGTAGTGTCCGTGCAACGAGAGAAACTCGCGAAGCTGGCGATATACAACCCACCGCACCGCGCCATTCGCGTACTCACACTCGATGCGGAAGACGGCCTTGTGGCCATGTAGAGGATGCAGACTGTCCGTCACTCGGATACGTAGACGATGGAAGAGCGCGGGCACCCTGCGATGCCCCTTCTCGTCGCGCTCGACCCAGAACCGGAGCATCAGCGTCGCAAGCCCGCCAGTGATGAGCTCGTCCGTGATGTTCACGCTGTGCGGGACGACGGTCGATGCGGGACGCTGCTGCGCCTTTCCCTGCCCTGCGATGTGTGGGAGTAGCGAGCGCAGCCGGCCCCACTTCGGAGTCGAAGGTGCCGAGCGCGACTCGCCTGGGATGTGTGGCATCGACTTCGACTGTCGGAGGCGAGAAGCCGGCGCAATCGGCGAAGCCGTAAGAGACGTAGACGGCCCAGCGACGGGCTGACCCTCCTCGCTCTCTCGAGTCGGGTGTCCACCTTCAGTCACAGAGCGGTCGGGGAAGTGGAACTCGGGTAGCTCCTCGCGCGGCGTACCGAGAGGCGACTCGGTGATCCACTTGATGGGGTTCCATGTCCCCTCATATGCCGCACTGTCCCTCCGCTTGTGCTTGCGCTCTGCGATCGTCCGCTCGCGTTCTCGCTGCTCGGGGTTGTTGTAGTCGAGCGCGCTGCGGAACGGCGACGTGGCCGGCGGGAAGTCGAACACCCTGTCCGGGTCCTCCTCGTCCAGCTGCGAGTTCTGGCGGGAATTCTCCTTCTCGCCGTGTTTCGAAGGGCTTGGAGAGAAGGTGTTACCTTGCGCACTCGAGATGGAGTAGCTGTACGAGATGGACCTAGGAGGTCCGGTTCTCTGTTGCGGCGTGCGCACGGCCGAGCCGTGGAGAGAGGGTGCGGGGAACGATCGTCTTGAGGTGGGCGACGCAGGGGACGCGTCTCCAGGCTGATCTCGCGCGGGCTGCTTCTTGACAGCACGTCAGCAACCTCCATTTCGTGAGGTGTGGAATGCGCACGCACCTCTGCTCGCCGTCCTGGAGATATCTTCACGCCGTCTCTCCCACCACTCGCGCTGTCCTGCCATGGCCTTTCGCCCTCGTGTCCGGGGTTTGACGATGCGGCGCCATCCTAGAGGGGAATACAGACTCGTTTTCATACTCGTCGTGTAAGATTATGGTGCACACGCACCGCACGCGCCCGAGAAAATGGAGGGGAGGACGGATGGTCTTGAGGTGGATTGCTTTGGGCGCTCCGGTCGTGTTGGTGGTCGCAGATGGCGTTTTGGACGACTTCATAGAGCCCTGGGGGTGGCCTTGAAACAGACATCATGTCGCCCTATAAGAAAGAAAAGAAAAAGCAGAGGGAAATGAGGGGGAAGAGCAGAAGACGTGGAGGTTGGGGTCGAGGATGTACGGTCAGCGCCATGACGTCTTGGAACAGCTTGGCGCCGAGTAGCGACTCGGTCCCCGCACCGAGCATCGCGCCACAGCTGCAGGTTGGAAACATCAACAAGTGTAAAGCTTCCAACTTTGCGCACAAGCGAAAGCCTGGAGCGTCGTTTTCTGCGTCCTTCGAGGCCCTGGCCGAAGGGCATTTAAATTGACACGAGAGTTTACCTGACTGCTCTAAAGAAAGTACGTACGTACCGCTGATGCGTACTTGGAAGTAAGTAATACATATGCAAGGATATCATATGTGATCCGCGCCACGGGGTCTGCCACGCCCATCCATGTCCGCCTACCACCCGCGCCCGAAAGTCCCCTGTGTCCGGTGCAACAGAAACCATGATACACCAGCCGCATTCCTCATGGCGTGCGCCAAGTGTGAACGGGCATGGCATCATAGTCTGTCATCATTTTTATCTGGTTTTTGTCCAAGTCGACATGACTGATTCGGGCCCGGACCTTCGCAGCTTGTCACATCCCACAGGTGTCAGAGGAGGAAATCCTGGAGAGGATAACCTTCGACAACCAAGGGAAACGTGAGGCAGGCCTTGCGGGCTGGCAGTGCAAACGATGCACAAAGAGGGCTCGAGTTGAGCCACTGCCGCCAGCTGCCGTTCCCAGCGGCTTCTCCGCGACCTCCGCGACCTCGAAGCCTGCAATCCAGTCCGAACCCTCCTTGAATAGGCACTCAACTTTCTCTGTTAAGACAACATCGAGTGTGCCACCACAAGAAAACGCTTCGGCTACAACCCAGGTTACCGTAGCTGACGATGATGATATCATCATCCTGGACGAGGCACCCGAGCCATCTCAGCGACCTGTGGTTAAACTTGGAAACACACCTGAGGCCGACATAGCACCGAGAGTAATGGTCCGACAACCGCGACTACCTTCCAAGTCACCGGCACCACAATCAACACCTGCTGCGGCATCGAAGGCGCCGCGCAAGCCATATAAGACCATCAAAATGTCGAAGACGATCCAGGTACGAGTGCGTACCCTTGAAGAACGTCGCTTCATTCACCATATCATTAGAAGCGACCCACAAAATCTATTCTAAACATCACGCCGCTCCCGGCGACGCGCGAGCCGCCCGCCGAGGAACCACTGGCAGGGCCGAGCACCCACATTACTAACCACACCCCCCGACTGGTACCCTCCCCCTCCCCGCCTCCACCACCCCTGCCCCCAGAACCGCAACTTGAACAAGCCCAACCGCATACCCGCTCTCCCACTCCCGTTCTTCCCCATCAACCTCCTATCCAATGGGAGCCAACAGTACAGCACATCTCGTTCTCCGGACCCCCTTCCACGGATGCGAAAACCATCAGCACCGCGGACATCCGCGCCCTCATCTCGACTATGCGCCTCGACGGCCGGCTAGCGCCTCCCCCCGAAGTCGAGTACGTCCACACCCGCACCGGCCCTAGCCCATTGTCCACCTCCAAACCACGGCAATCTGGAGCGCGCAAGCTCCCGTACGCTGGCGACCGCGCGCGCAGCCCCGGGTTAGACGGCGCTGCGATGGACGTCGATCGCACCTCTGGCCCGTCCGATGATGACTCGGAGTCAGATGCGGGGCGAGGGGACGAAGAAGAGGAGGACGAGGAGGACGAGGAGGAGGAAGATCCGCACAACATCGACGACCTCTACGGCGACATCGCCCCGCGCTATCGCAACAGCGTTAACCCCGCCCGGCGGGACAAGTCGCGATCGAAGACCGCCGCAGCTGTTCCGCGCTCGCCTTCGCCCCCACTCGAGCAGCGGATGCTCATTGCCAAACGCGACAAGCGGCTACCCAAGGAGGACGACCTGGGGCTTTTGATGGACAAGAAGCTCCGAAGTGAGGGGCTCGCGCGGGCTCCTAGAAAGGCGTCGAAGACGCAAAGGCTCAGAGGGAAGGCGTTGAGGACGAAGCAGGAGACAGGCCTGTATTTCTCCATCCACGAGGAGCGGAGGCGGGCCGCGGGTGGTTAACCGGTAAGCGAGAAACCATTATGCCGCCGTGAAACCTATACGAATGCACTGCACTACTGAGCGAGGGTATAGCAGGGCGACAACACTACTCAGACATAAACTAACAGGCTACTTATCCCTTAATCTTCCCATCCACTGGTCCGACGATATATCTCCCTCACAGCGGCTTCACGACGACACCCCACCCTCAGTCCCCCACGCCAAGACCCGGCCATCCTCGCCCCACGCAAAACGCCGTCGGCGCGTCCCCGTCTCTCACGACGTCCCCAACGAACGACGCGTCGCCCGCCCGCCACAGCTGCACGAAGCCGTCCTCCGACGCCGACAGCAGGAAGCGCCCGTCGTCCGAGAACACGAAGCGTGGCGCGGCCCTCCCACGCAGGAAGTGGTACCCTGACCGGCGGGGCAGGAGCGTCCGCCCGCTCGCGGCGTCGCGCGCCGTCAGCACGAACGCCGCGCCGCGCCCGCTGCTGCACGAGAGGAGCTGTGTGCCGTTGTGGGAGAACGCAAGCACCAGGCGGTCCGGGTCGTTTGGGTACTCGTTCATCGGGACCTGGAGGAGCTTTGTACCTGTAGAGAGGCTCCAGACGTGCAGGACGTGGTCGGAGGACACAGCGGCGAAGCGGGTGCTGGCGTGGTCGAATGTCGCGCTGAGGATGTGGCAGCCTGCTACTACCGTTGGGACGCCCGTTAGTGGAGCACCGAGTACTGTGCACGCTGCGGTATTGGGCGTCGATAAGGTGGGAAGTGGTGTTTGGGAGCGCCGTCGGGCTGTCTGGAAGGAAGCCAGCCAGCGACCGTTAGGAGAGTAGAGGAAGGAGGGCGAGTGGCAGGAGGTTGTCTGGGCTGCGGTGGAGATCAGTCGGTAGTTCTCGGCGTCCCAGACTTGCACGAGGAAGTGGTGTTGCGATGGGATGGATACGACGGACGTCAGGGTCTCGCCATTGGTTGACCACACGCAGCTGGCACGACAGGCGTCGAGACCATCCATGACATCTGCGGGTACGCGCAGTGCTGCAACGTAGGTTCCCGTGAGCACATCCCTGACCTGGACGAACGCCTCGGGGTCGCGAGTGCAGCACGCCAGAAGCCGGCTGTCGGGCGAGAAGGCGAACGGTCGGGTGAACGGGTCACCGTCCATGGGAGCTATCCATTCGTAAACCATCTCCAGAGATTGCTCACTGTCCTCAGAGACCGCCCTCATAGCGGCACTCCAGAGGATGACCTGTTGTCGAGAACCACTCGCGACCCACTTCCCATCAGGGGATATCTTGAGCGCGATGACGGAATCAAGCTCGCCCTCCGTAGCGTTTCGCCAGATATTTCCTGGGGGTTGTCCATCGTGTTCAATCGGCGTCTCTCACTCTGCCACATGCTAGCATATATCCACTCACCTTCCGAATAATACTGGACTTGCTGCCGATAGCTCTCCTCGAACACGAAGTTATCCGATGCGAGCACCGTCCCTTGCACGACCACGCCTCTGGGCCCGCCGCGGGGAGGGAGGTGGATGTGCAGTTGGACCTTGGACGGGACCTGTCCGGCAAGGTCCAGATGCAAGGAGCGAAATCGTTCCAGAAACGATTCGCTCTTGGTCAGGCGGAGAGCAAGGCTAGCGCTGGGTATAGATGCCAACGAGGACACATGGATGGCGAGCTGTTTCACGGTCGACGCGGGGTGAAGAGCGGGTATTTGGCTGGTCGCGTATTGGCACATCTCTAGCACGAAGTCTGGGAGTGAATCGAGCGGCGTGTCTCCATCAGGCTCCATGTGGAGGGTCAGAAAGTCGAGGTTCAATTGTACTGGGTTGCGGTCCGTAGAACCTGTAAACGAAGGCATGAACTGAGCATAGTACTAGGCTCAAACGGGAGCACACTAACGGCTCAGCCCCCATCTCGCCTGAGGGCGGAGACGAATGGTCAGTTTTCGAAGTGTGCGTTGAGCTAAAACGATTAGAATGTCCGCTGTTGCATCTTCAGTGTCCTGTATGTGAATCTAAAGATATATCACGGTCAGTATCGTTGCCTTAGCTGAAAGCAAGATCAAGCCGAAACTTACATCGAGCGAAGAAAGGCGACGCAGTGCCATTCGAGTGGCTGCCTTCTGCGAGAGCAGACATACATGTTTCTGCACACGAATATGGGCATATTTCAAATGGCGCAAATGGCGCATAGACCCAACTACTCGGATGAGCTCAGCATCCGAGGAGAAAAGGATATGCGAGAGGTGAAGCTCTTCGATCATTGTGTAGCGTAGCTGAATCATGATCGTCTTGTGAAACGAAAGAGCCCGGGGTTTGGAGACGGTCTTCCTGGGGTCGCTAGCATCGCCATGATCGGTGCCTTCAATGGCCTGTGTCGTTACGTTGGGGAGTCGGGTAAGCAACTCAGAGGGAATTATCCGAGCAAGTAGTTGTATTTCTTCGGGGATTTGGGCGGGCCATCGTCACCAGAAGTGCACGAGGGGCTGCGTCGTCGAGGATATGCCATTCGAAGTGGTCGTTACAATGCGTCAACCCGAGCTTCGCCTGATACGAATGGCGGCCAAAAGGTGGATTGGCTCGCGTTTTTGCGAGCGCCGACAGGTAGGGCACAGTTTGGAGGGTGCTGCATCACCCCACACTGGTCGCGGAAA